>JADBJO010020263.1:0-12500 GCA_016801955.1 Conus betulinus | reverse complement strand
TGGACTGATACGTGTGCATGAAGCGATGCAGGTGTGAAAATGGTGATTCCATATAACAGAGACAGACAGACAGATAGATAGATAGATAGATAGATAGATAGATAGATAGAGAGAGAGTAACAGAGAGAAAGAGAGAGATAGTGTGTGCGTGCGTGCGTGCGTGCGTGCGTGCGTGCGTGTGTGTGTGTGTGTGTGTGTGTGTGTGTGTGTGTGTGTGTGTGTGTGTGTGTGTGTGTTGTCGTTATTGTTGTTGTTACTGATATATGTCATCTTCTGAACATTCGTATATATCATTTTCTGAACATTCGTTTTTCGACAAAATAATAAGGCACACACACACACACACACACACACACACACACACACACACACACACACACACACACACACACACACACACGCGCGCGCGCACGCACGCACGTTCGCACGCACGCGCATGCACCCACGCAAAAGTAAGAGTTTTGAATAAGCTGGTAAACTACAATTTGTTCCAAATTCAAAAGGGGGAAATGTCCAGACAGAAAAAACTGGGGATAACAGCCCACAATATTCATAATCACACTAAAATAATCCATAGTTTAAATCACTGGACACCGGAAGGACTGACAGGTTGATCCAGGACATCCAAAAATAGAACTGAACTTTGACCTTTATAAAACCTTGGCCTAAATACCAGTTCTGTTTTGTCTAATGGACAAACAAACAATTCACAAATTTAAGGGGGCAACCATAAAATCACCATAGTGAGGTTATAAAAAAGGCGCGAGAGATTTGTTTTTATTGTAAACTTTACCAACATCAACTTGCTCATGGTGACAGACGCACACTGGAAAGTTTCATATCTTACAACGATGTAGCTTGAGGGACGGGGACTGCAGGATCGCCTGTGCCTGATGCTCAACATGCGAAAAAAACAAGCCATGATCAGTTTCGTTTTGAACGATAAATCTTTGCGTCGAAAAGCCAAAAATAAATGAACGGTAAAGAGGGGAGTAAATGTATGTACAAATACATGAATAAGCAGATGAATAAATGAGGAAATATTCCGCAGTCAATCAATCAATCAATCAATCAATCAATCAATCAGTCAATCAATCAATCAGTCAATCAATCAATCAATCAGTTCAGCGATCGATCAATTGTGGTGACAGGTCAGGGACAATCCATTGCTCTCCACCATGAGACACATAACATGTATATACGCTGACAGCATAATAGTCGAACCAACCTGCAACATCCCCCCCCCCCCCACGCCCCACCCATCCATCTCTCTTTCCCACCCCCCTAGCAGGGTGGTCCACAGTTTATATCTGTGTTCCTCAGGAAATTCACCAGGACTTCGCAGAACTCGGCATAACACTACAGCTGTAAAAACCACGACCCACACAAACGGTGTGATTAAAGAAGAAGAAGTAGAAGAAGAAGAAGACGAGAGCACTGCGCGCACTTGGCCAGCCCGCATCAATAAATACGCCACTGAAAGCCGAGGCAAAAACGGTTTAACGTTCTTCTTGCGGAATGTACGAGCTGTCCCAAAGCAGCAGGCCATTCAGTGCAGGTCATGGAGTAGTGTAAAGTCCAGCCGACTATTATCAACTTTAACACATTGAAGAGAGAGAGAGAGAGAGAGAGAGAGAGAGAGAGAGAGAGAGAGAGAGAGAGAGAGAGAGAGAGAGAGACCACTGTCGAAACGAACAGTCAATCAACGATCAAACAATGTGTGATTTAAGCATAGAACTGAGAAAAACGACAGACATTTGAGACCTTTTCAAAAAAGACAAAACTTGCACATACGCATGCGTGCACGCGCGCGCGCGAGCACACACACACACACACACACACACACACACACACACACACACACACACACACACACACATTCGTATACACACATGCGTGCACGTACAAACAAGGTTCACGCGAATATATACACACGCGCTCACACGCGCGAGCGCAAGCACACGTACAGACACACAGACACACACAGACAGTCTCTCTCTCTCTGTGTGTCTCTCTCTCTCTCACACACACACACACACACACACACACACACACACACACACACACACACACACACACACACACACACACACACACTCGCAATCACACTTACACATAAATACACCCACCCACCCACTTCCCTCCCCCACAGCTCAATTCATAATCACCATCGCCGTCACAGCTAACGTGATAGAAATCCTAGCCATTAATAACATAACTTTTTTTTTTCATTTTCACAGCTGAACTCTCGAAAGAACGGAAAGGAAGGAATGAGCTGGTGGAGATGGGGGAATGGCACGGACTAGAGAAGGGGGAGTGGGAGGGGGGTATGACGGTTGTGAATCGCGTAGTACAGGCACCCTCACAAACAAATGGCATTTGCCAAATCAATGAGTTTACTGCACAGGGTGGGAGGATTGCAAGTACGATCGTTTTTTTTTTTTCTATCGATCTTTTTCTCTTTCTTCTCTCTTTTTCTTTTTTTTTTTTTTTTTTTTTGGATAGGCATCGCAGCTGCAATCCGTCTTTGAACGAATTAACTTCAATTTCTTCAGGAGTATAAAGAGCAGTTGTGTGAAAAAGGGCAAACTGTGTAGAAATGTCCACAGCTGTATGAGAAAAAGGGTGACCTGTGTTGAAAAGAAAGACCTGTTTGAGAAATGGAAGACCATGTGTGAGAAAGGAGTGACCCATGTGAGAAAGGGGGAATACGTGTGGATAGAAACTGACATCCGTGAGAAAGGAGCTATTTGTGTGAGAGAGGGCGTGAGAGAGGGAAGAAGTGTGTAAAATGGGAGCAATGTTTTTGAGAAAGGGGTGATTTGTGTAGGAAAAAGGCGAAATGCGTGAGAAAGGGTGATCCGTGTAAGACAGCGGTGAGCTATGTGAGAAAGGTGATCTTTGTAAGAAAGTGGTGAGATATGTGATACATCATGGTGATCTGCGTAAGAAAGAGGTTAACTATGTGAGAAAGGAGTGATCTGTTTAAAGAAAAAAAAATGGATGAACTGTGTGAGAAAAGAGTGACGTGAGTAAGGAAAGGAAGAAAAAAACGTGTGTAAAAAGGGAGTGATGTATGCGTGAAAGGGGTGAACTGCGTTAGAAATGGATGAGATTTATGAGAAAAGTTTATAGACACTCGTAAGAACAGGTTTTTTTTTTTTCGTTCATCATCGTTAAGCACAGATGGAAATTCCGTAAGGATTTTGAAACGGATCTGTGTAATAGCTTGTTTTCGGTCTCGTTATTTCATAATTTTTTCCGCTAGAAATTTGTGCGGTAATTAGCGTGAAGACTTGTGTGTAAGGTCAGCGCGATGGAAACTTGTATATGACAGCTTTTCGTTTGTCATACTGATTCTTGGCAAGCTGGCTGGCTGTGACAAGTGGTATGTGGAGGTCATGCCACAAAGGCTGGGAATCAGTAGCAGTCTTATGTTGAATTCTTCATGCTTTAAAGTGCTGGCATTCAAGAACTTGTGGATGACTGACGTTTTGACTAGCAGCCAATCTTTTTTTGAGGGGAGGAAGGGGCAGAGAGGGGGAAGGGGGGATAGAAGAGAAAGAGAGAGAGAGGAGAGAGGGGGGGATGGCGAGAAAGGGGTATAAGGAAGGAGGAGAAGTAAGGAGGAGGAGGAGTAGAGAGAGATCGATAAAACTCATGTCAGATGGGCATTGTGAATAGCACGTACGTGTCCCATTGTTTAAAACACCTGACCGAGATACCAACAAAAACTGAGTGAAGAATGGAAGGGGGGCCTCGTAGACAGGAGTAGTAGAAGAAAGATGTTGGAAGTGAAACAGGAGCTGGGGCTGGATAACGGACTTAAAAGGTGGAAGACTTCTTTACGTGTTCGAATGAACCTGACTTTACCTGCATACATCATGTTGACATCTGTGTACAATCACGTATAGACGAAAAAGCGTAAAGCGTATGTATCGATTCACGAAGAAAAGAGGAGAAATGGATGAAAAGTACGGGTGGTAGTGGAACTGGTAGTTGTTAGATATTTTCCAAATGCATTCGCATACTTGTCATGGAATCATGGTTCTTTTGCTAAACGATTCTCTGATCCCACACAAACAAAATGGCGTACGACTTCTCAAAGTGAATATTCTGTTTGTTAGCTCATTCATTGGTTAAAGATTTTGAAGAATAATTTGTGATGAAAGACGTACAATATTCCTTTCAGCATCAATGTAATGATACATTCTCTCCGTATCACTCTTTCTACATGTGTTGATTAACTGTGTGTGTGTGTGTGTGTGTGTGTGTGTGTGTGTGTGTGTGTGTGTGTGTGAGAGAGAGAGAGAGAGAGAGAGAGAGAGAGAGAGAGAGAAACGAACAAATCATGAAACGATTTCTATTCCGTTTGTTAAAAGGCATAAAAATGTTTTAAAAAAAAACACACACCACCTTGCTCTGTGTGCCAGGGAAATGAAAGAAGAAAACAGGGGATAAAAATGTCAACTACACACAACAATAAAAGTATGTATGTAGAAGAGAGAGAGAGACAGAGAGAGAGAGAGAGAGAGAGAGAGATACTGAGAGACAGAGAGACAGAGAGACAGACAGAACAGAGACAGAGAGAGAGAGAGAGAGAGAGAGAGAGAGAGAGAGAGAAGACAAATGAGCAAACGAACGAATGAACAAACCAATTATACTTGATGTAGATGACGAAAAAAAACAAGACTGACTTTTGCATCCAAGATCGTGGACAAAGTAAAGGAGAAAAAAATACATGGAGTAAAAACACATGGTAAATATATAAAACCATAAATGTATGTACACAGTAATATGAGATGAGAGAGAGAGAGAGAAATGAAAAAAAAATTGTTCTAACTTAATATTGGAGTTCAATATGTACATTGATAGATTCAACAGGATCATATTTTTAAAAACACTATTTGAAATTCACCTGTGTTTTATTTGTTTCTGTTAAAAGTAACTGTCAGACAAATAGAACAGTCGTTTTTCAAAGACATACTGAGCTGTTCCACTCTGTAGCTGGATGATATCTAATGATATGAAGGTAATTTTCTATCCTTAATTAACATTCTGAGGGTATAAAATCCCTTCTTAATCTTCCTGGAGCACCACGACTGAGCGATTTATTCATCCCACCCAGGTCAGAACACGCTTTGGGGAGTGTTCACACCCATCTCTCCGATCGGCCACAGTGTGGCTTCTAATCTCCTTGGAGAGGGGCAAGTCATTTGTGGCTATCACGCTACAATGAGTCTGTCTGTAGAGAGGTCGCTTTGTGAAGGGCAACGACTCTGACAGCCACAATTGTCCTTCATGTGCAGAGAAGTGTCTGAACCAGAGACCTCTTTGTCATTAACAGCTGCCAGTAGGGCCTATATTGACGCAGGATTGTAAATCTCCCTCTCTTTGGAACTCTCAGCACAGTCACACACCTACTACCTAAGTGTGAATCTTTTCATGCAGCATCTTGCAGACCTTGACAGTGTATCGTATGTGGTCTGCTGTAGGATTACTTTTGTTGAAGTGTTTTGTGCATGGATTTTATATTTGTAAATCCCCTTTTCATGTCTGTTTATGTCCAACACAAAACTGTAGTTCAAACATACCTTTTGTTTGTTTCGCAGGAACTTCTCAGAGCAGTGCATGTGGTTTGCCCTAAACCCTGTTCTTGGGCTCTGGTTATTGGGGACATTGGTCTTTTGGTTCCCATTTTTGATGAATGTGAGTACAACACCATTTCGTGTTCCATGCTGTTTATACCCTGCTGTTACAGTCTCGTGACCACATTAAACTGTTTGAACTTTCTCCAGCCTGGTATGGCCTTGGTTGGGCTATAAACGATGAGACTCAACTCCCCCTCTCCTCCCTCCCTCCTTTTCTGGTCCTGTTTGGTAGCAAACATGGAGAAATAGTGTCTTATTAAAAAAAAAAAATGGGTATAACTGCAACTACAATGAGTTGACTTCATTTGTCTCTCACTGAGGTGATTAAATAGAAGTGAGAGAGTGGCAACTTTTGTACCATTTTGGGAATAAACTTGTTTATCTCAAGCTGCAAACCCCCCCATCCCCCCCCCCCCCCAATGTTCTATACCATGTGTTTTCCTTACCATCATCCCCATCCCCTTTCTCTGTAAACCACCACCCAGATGGTCCTCTCCCTCCCACCTTTCCCCACCCTCTCTTTGCCCCCATCCCCTTTTGCTGACCATATTAACACAGTTCACTCCCCCCCCCCCCCCCCGCCTTTTTGGCTGAACTGTGGTCACAAGAAACCTGCCAGCTTCCCCTACAACCTCAAGACTTCACTTCGTGACCAAGTGCTCACAGCACGAAACGTTGAAGAGTTCCCTTAAAGGTACCTTTTTTCTTTACATTTATAGTTTCATGTTATACGGAAAAGGTACAGCAGTCAACATTTTCTTCTATTTTGTACCATTGCTCTCGGCTTATTTTCAAGGTCTGGTGTTCCAAGGCAAATGCAAAACCTGTCAATCACAGAGAAACACTCGAACATAGGCCTACTTGTTCATAGATGCTAAATACATTCTATTGTACACGTATAAAACACCCACATATACATAAATCAATGAATTGATGAAAAGGCTGTAATTGTAACTATTTGTAACAGTTGGAAAGAAAATGAGTAAGCTTACCTGCAGATTAACAAGAATAAAGGATAAATGGATGGTTTGTGTGTGTGTGTGTGTGTGTGTGTGTGTGTGTGTGTGTGAAAGGAGTGAGTAGTGATGATGGATGAGGCAGTGGTAACATGTTTTGAAATGCTTTTGCGTTCTTAACATGCCACTCTTCTACTTTTGCTTAACGCATCGCCTATTTCATGAACATAATACTGCAAGACCCTCAAAATTAAAAAAATTCCGAGTTACTTTGTTTATCAGTAAAGATACTGAACGATAACTAATGCTATGGTGAACTGATAAATGATTAAGTGATATTTGCTTTTGATCACATTCAAAACATTGCCATTTAGGTGATATCAAAAGCAAATATCAACTTAATCATTATCAGTTCACCATAGCATTAGTTATCGTTCAGTATCTTTTACTGATAAACAAAGTAACTCGGAATTTTTTTAATTTTGAGGGTCTTGCAGTATTATGTTCATGAAATAGGCGATGCGTTAAGCAAAAGTAGAAGAGTGGCATGTTAAGAACGCAAAAGCATTTCAAAACATGTTACCACTGCCTCATCCATCATCACTACTCACTCCTTTCACACACACACACACACACACACACACACACACACCACACAACACACAAACCATTTATTATCCTTATTCTTGTTAATCTGCAGGTAAGCTTACTCATTTCTTTCCAACTGTTACAAATAGTTACAATTACAGCCTTTCATTCATTGATTTATGTATAGTTATACGTGTACAATAGAATGTATTTAGCATCTATGAACAAGTAGGCCTATGTTCGAGTGTTTCTCTGTGATTGACAGGTTTTTGCATTTGCCTTGGAACACCAGACCTTGAAAATAAGCCGAGAGCAATGGTACAAAATAGAAGAAATGTTGAATGCTGTACCTTTTCCGTATAACATGAAACTATAAATGTAAAGAAAAAAGGTACCTTTAAGGGAACTCTTCAACGTTTCGTGCTGTGAGCACTTGGTCACGAAGTGAAGTCTTGAGGTTGTAGGGGAAGCTGGCAGGTTTCTTGTGACCACAGTTCAGCCAAAAAGGCGGGGGGGGGGGGGGGGGGGAGTGAACTGTGTTAATATGGTCAGCAAAAGGGGATGGGGCAAAGAGAGGGTGGGGAAAAAGGGTGGGAGGGAGAGGACCATCTGGGTGGTGGTTTACAGAGAAAGGGGATGGGGTGATGGTAAGGAAAACATGGTATAGAACATTGGGGGGGGGGGGGGGGATGGGGGGGGTTGCAGCTTGAGATAAACAAGTTTATTCCCAAAATGGTACAAAAGTTGCCACTCTCTCACTTCTATTTAATCACCTAAGTGAGAGACAAATGAAGTCAACTCATTGTAGTTGCAGTTATACCCATTTTTATTTTTTAATGAGACACTATTTCTCCATGTTTGCTACCAAACAGGACCAGAAAAGGAGGGAGAGAGGAGAGGGGGAGTTGAGTCTCATCGTTTATAGCCCAACCAAGGCCATACCAGGCTGGAGAAAGTTCAAACAGTTTAATGTGGTCACGAGACTGTAACAGCAGGGTATAAACAGCATGGAACACGAAATGGTGTTGTACTCACATTCATCAAAAATGGAACCAAAAGACCAATGTCCCCAATAACCAGAGCCCAAGAAACAGGTTTAGGGCAAACCACATGCACTGCTCTGAGAAGTTCCTGCGAAACAAACAAAAGGTATGTTTGAACTACAGTTTTGTGTTGGACATAAACAGACATGAAAAGGGGATTTACAAATATAAAATCCATGCACAAAACACTTCAACAAAAGTAATCCTACAGCAGACACACATACGATACACTGTCAAGGTCTGCAAGATGCTGCATGAAAAGATTTCACACTTAGGTAGTAGGTGTGTGACTGTGCTGAGAGTTCCAAAGAGAGGGAGATTTACAATCCTGCGTCAATATAGGCCCTACTGGCAGCTGTTAATGACAAAGAGGTCTCTGGTTCAGACACTTCTCTGCACATGAAGGACAATTGTGGCTGTCAGAGTCGTTGCCCTTCACAAAGCGACCTCTCTACAGACAGACTCATTGTAGCGTGATAGCCACAAATGACTTGCCCCTCTCCAAGGAGATTAGAAGCCACACTGTGGCCGATCGGAGAGATGGTGTGAAACACTCCCCAAAGCGTGTTCTGACCTGGGTGGGATGAATAAATCGCTCAGTCGTGGTGCTCCAGGAAGATTAAGAAGGGATTTTATACCCTCAGAATGTTAATTAAGGATAGAAAATACCTTCATATCATTAGATATCATCCAGCTGCAGAGTGGAACAGCTCAGTATGTCTTTGAAAAAACGACTGTTCTATTTGTCTGACAGTTACTTTTAACAGAAACAAATAAAACACAGGTGAATTTCAAATAGTGTTTTTAAAAATATGATCCTGTTGAATCTATCAATGTACATATTGAACTCCAATATTAAGTTAGAACAATTTTTTCATTTGCTCTCTCTCTCTCTCTCTCTCTCTCATATTACTGTGTACATACATTTATGGTTTTATATATTTACCATGTGTTTTTACTCCATGTATTTTTTCCTCTCCTTTACTTTGTCCACGATCTTGGATGCAAAAAGTCAGTCTTGTTTTTTTTCGTCATCTACATCAAGTATAATTGGTTTGTTCATTCGTTCGTTTGCTCATTTGTCTTCTCTCTCTCTCTCTCTCTCTCTCTCTCTCTCTCTCTGTCTGTTCTGTCTGTCTCTCTGTCTCTCTGTCTCTCAGTATCTCTCTCTCTCTCTCTCTCTCTGTCTCTCTCTCTCTTCTACATACATACTTTTATTGTTGTGTGTAGTTGACATTTTTATCCCCTGTTTTTCTTCTTTTTTCATTTCCCTGGCACACAGAGCAAGGTGGTGTGTTTTTTTTTAAAACATTTTTATGCCTTTTAACAAACGGAATAGAAATCGTTTCATGATTTGTTCGTTTATCTCTCTCTCTCTCTCTCTCTCTCTCTCTCTCTCTCTCTCTCTCTCTCTCTCTCTCTCTCTCACACACACACACACACACACACACACACACACACACACACAAACACACCACACACACACACAGTTAATCAACACATGTAGAAAGAGTGATACGGAGAGAATGTATCATTACATTGATGCTGAAAGGAATATTGTACGTCTTTCATCACAAATTATTCTTCAAAATCTTCAACCGATGAATGAGCTAACAACAAACAGAATATTCACTTTGAGAAGTCGTACGCCATTTTGTTTGTGGGATCAGAGAATCGTTTAGCAAAAAGAACCATGATTCCATGACAAGTATGCGAATGCATTTGGAAAATATCTAACAACTACCAGTTCCACTACCACCCGTACCTTTCATCCATTTTCTCCTCTTTCTTCGTGAATCGATACATACGCTTTACGCTTTTTCGTCTATACGTGATTGTACACAGATGTCAACATGATGTATGCAGGTAAAGTCAGGTTCATTCGAACACGTAAAGAAGTCTTCCACCTTTTAAGTCTGTTATCCAGCCCCAGCTCCTGTTTCACTTCCAACATCTTTCTTCTACTACTCATGTCTACGAGGCCCCCCTTCCATTCTTCACTCAGTTTTTTGTTGGTATCTCGGTCAGGTGGTTTTAAAACAATGGGACACGTACGTGCTATTCACAATGCCCATCTGACATGAGTTTTTATCGATCCTCTTCTACTCCTCCTCCTCCTTACTTCTCCTCCTTCCTTATACCCCTTTCTCGCCATCCCCCCCTCTCTCTCTCTCTCTCTTTCTCTTCTATCCCCCCTTCCCCCCTCTGCCCCTTCCTCCCTTCAAAAAAAGATTGGCTGCTACTCAAAACGTCAGTCATCCACAAGTTCTTGAATGCCAGCACTTTAAAGCATGAAGAATTCAACATAGGACTGCTACTGATTCCCAGCCTTTGTGGCATGACTTCCGCATACCACTTGTCACAGTCAACCGACTTGCAAAAGAATCGATATGACCAACGAAAAGCTGTCATATACAGGCTTCCATCGCATTGCCTTTACACACAAGTCTTCACGCTAATTACCGCACAAATTTCTGGGGAAAAAAATAATGAAATAACGAGACCGAATACAAACTATTACACAGATCCGTTCAAAATCCTTACGGAATTTCCATCTGTGCTTAACGAAAATGTACGAAAAAAAAAAAAAACGTTCTTAGGAGTGTCTATAAACTTTTCTCATAAATCTCATCCATTTCTAACGCAGTTCACCCCTTTCACGCATACATCACTCCCTTTTTACACACGTCTTTTCTTCCTTTCTTACTCACGTCACTCTTTTCTCACACAATTCATCCATTTTTTTCTTTAACAGATCACTCCTTTCTCACATGGTTAACCTCTTTCTTACGCAGATCACCATGATGTATCACATATCTCACCACTTTCTTACAAAGATCACCTTTCTCACATAGCTCACCGCTGTCTTACACGGATCACCTTTTCTCACGCATTTCGCCCTTTTCCTACACAAAAATCACCCTTTCTCAAAAAACATCGCTCCCATTTTACACACTTCTTCCCTCTCTCACGCCCCTCTCTCACACAAATAGCTCCTTTTCTCATGGATGTTCAGTTTCTATCCACACGTATTCCCCTTTTCACATGGGTCACTCCTTTCTCACACATGGTCTTCCATTTCTCAAACAGGTCTTTCTTTTCCAACACAGGTCACCCTTTCTCACACAGGTCACCCCTTTCTCATACAGCTGTGGACATTTCTACACAGTTTGCCCTTTTTCACACAAACTGCTCTTATTACTCCAGAAGGAATTGAAGTTAATTCGTTCAAAGACGGATTGCAGCTGCGATGCCTATCCAAAAAGAATAAAAAAAAAAAAAAAAAAAAAAAAAAAAGAGAGAAGAAAGAGAAAGATCGATAGAAAGAAAAAAAAAAACGATCGTACTTGCAATCCTCCCACCCTGTGCAGTAAACTCATTGATTTGGCAATGCCATTTGTTTGTGAGGGTGCCTGTACTACGCGATTCACAAACGTCATACCCCCCTCCCACTCCCCCTTCTCTAGTCCGTGCCATTCCCCATCTCACCAGCTCATTCTTCCTTTCCGTTCTTCGAGAGTTCAGCTGTGAAAATGAAAAAAAAAAATGTTAGTTATTAATGGCTAGGATTTCTATCACATTAGCTGTGACGGCAATGGTGAGTATTTGATTGAGCTGTGGGGGAGGGGAAGTGGGTGGGTGGGTGTATTTATGTGTAAAGTGTGATTGCGAGTGTGTGTGTGTGTGTGTGTGTGTGTGTGTGTGTGTGTGTGTGTGTGTGTGTTTGTGTGTGTGTGTGTGTGTTGTGTGCGCGCGCGCGCGCGCGTGTATGTGTGTGTGTGTGTGTGTGTGAGGACTGTCTGTGTGTGTCTGTGTGTCTGTGTTCTGTACGTGTGCTTGCGCTCGCGCGTGTGAGCGCGTGTGTATATATTTGCGTGAACCTTGTTTGTACGTGCACGCATGTGTGTATACGAATGTATGGTGTGTGTGTGTGTGTGTGTGTGTGTGTGTGTGTGTGTGTGGTGTGTGTGTGTGTGTGTGTACGCGAGCGTATGCCTCTGTGTGTGTGTGCGTGTGTGTGTGTGTGTGGGTGTGTGTGTGTGTGTGTGTGTGGGTGTGGTGTGTGTGTGTGTACGCGAGAGCGTATGCTCTGTGTGTGTGTGGTGTGTGTGTGTGTGTGTGTGGTGGTGTGTGTGTGTGTGTGTGTGGCGCGCGCGCGCGTGCGCGCGCGCATATGTTCAAGTTCTGTCTTTTTTGAAAAGGTCTCAAATATCTGTCATTTTCTCAGTTCTATGCTTAAATCACACATGCTTGGTCGTTGA
>JADBJO010020262.1:0-31626 GCA_016801955.1 Conus betulinus | reverse complement strand
TTCTTTTTTGTCTCCAGCTCGTTCAAGCGACATGACGTATAACTGTAATGAGGGGAAAATAATGTTACCCGAATTTTCCTCTTAATCAGAGGGTGTTACTATTTTTGGTGCTTTAGACACAAACGAAACGTGTCCGAGCTTGGAATTTGTACAGATTTTATTATGACTGCCAGCTCGAAAAGACGAACTTTCTCTTGTGTTATCAAAAATGATGTGGATTTTTTTTTGTTTTTGTTTTTGTTTTTTTTTTTTGTTTTGTTTTTTTTTTTTGTTACAGAAGTAGCTGCGTTTCGGACTGAACAGGTTGGTTTAAGCTTCTCGCCTTTTCGTTTCAAATATATATCGATATACATGTTGGACATGTCATACATATGTCAGACTGTTGGTCATCTTTTGACCCCCCTTGCATCTTTGAATGGATCCTCAAACACAGGCTCAAAGATCCCCCCCCCCCCCCCCCCCCCCCCCCCCGCCCCCCTATTTAACACACTCTTTAAATAATGGTTTTAGTTTTTTGAGCAGCTTATTTCCTTACCACACTTCCTTGTTGTTTCACTTTCCTGCCTTTCGCTGGCTGCTTTGGGGTGCCCCTTCGGATTCTTTTTTTTTTAAAACTCTAGTGGTGAGTTAGCCACAGATGTATTGACTGTGGTGTATCTCAGTTTGAAGCCAAGCGAGCATAAACACACTCAGTCGTGTTTCCCTGTGAGTCCGATTCAACGGTCGAAGGGCTTAGGAGCAGTAAATATGAATAGATCCGTTTTTCACGAGGGATTACAATGGTTCCCATGTGCTGATAGTCAAAGGTTAACATTTAAAACATAGTTTACTGTTCTCATCTTATTCTCTCGTCTCTCCTCAACCCCCACCCCCTCTGTTTTCTTTTTTTAATTTTAGCCAAGTCATTAGCATAATGCCGGAAGATTTATCAGCTTGCATTTGTTTGTTTGTTTTTTTTTTTTCCCACAAAGAGATACAACGATTTTGAATATGAGCAGACCATTTCCGCCAGCTGCAATCTAGTAATCTCTGACGAAAGATGCGGACTAAACCAGCAACATTACTAGCACTTTAGACCTGACCAAAAAAAAAAAACAATCAAACAAAATGAGCCGTATTTTTGCTCACTCAGTTTTCCTTAACTCTGGCATCTGGATCGAACGACATGCTGTGTTTTTTTTTTCAGGTATTTTATAGTCATCCATCTGCACGAACTTCAATTTATAGCGAATGCATCTAACGGTAGGGACAAGATATTGCTTTCGTTGTGTCTCACGAGAATGAGGTCAGTTTGGAGTTGACAGTTTCGTCCATTCCACACAATTCGGAACTATACTCAACAATTGCCTGTGTATCTGTGTATCAAATAACTCAATAAATAGTCCAAAAGAAGTTCTGTTGAGACAATGTGGTGTAGTCTTTTTCATTATACAAATTGCTTTTGGTTCGATTTGCCAGGTCTTTGCATGTGTGCAAACAAAGCTTAAACGAGTAAAGAAAAAACAATGTCTAAACGAGTAAAGAAAAAACAATGTCTAAACGAGTAAAGAAAAAACAATGTCTATAAACAATAACAACGGGCATCAAAGCAACATCATACACCCATCTTTTCTGATGCTAGAAAATCCACCCTTACTAAAGACCATGACATCACTTTTAGACAAATGAGCTGCGAGTAATTGTTCATTTTTTTTTTTGTTTGTCTTCAATGTCGTTTGTTTGCTCCGAAGAAGACCAAAGAGGTCAAAATTGCGTCGCGTTTTGTCATGTAATTTTTGTTTGTTTGTATTATCCTGTGGCATTGTTACTTAACTTTTCAGATGTTTCTATTGAAGGGAAACAACTCTCCAATGTAGTCAAATACTCAGGTGAAGTATTTCAATACAAAAATTCACTTAGTCCAAGTACACATGTTGATTAAAGTCACCTGCTAAAAAGCATTAAGAGAATTAACAAAATTCATAGATAACCTTAACAGGATTGACCAAGATTATGCGGAAAGTTATCCTGTCAGAATGCAATATTCTGCGGTGCATCATCTTAACAGATAGTACCAAGTACCTGGAAAAAAATAACTGTTTGTTAAAATGTGATATTCATTAACGATTTCACACAACTTTTTACTACGTTTTGGCAAACAGTTTGAAACAAAATAGTCATTTTTTTATATCCAACAGATTTTACCATGTACTGGTATAAACTTATACAAAGACTACAACTTTTGGATTCTCTCTTGAGGGCACATAAGACCGTATGGCGAAAGCTTGGCTGTGTCTGGAGTGACACTGTCTTCATCTGTCCGTGGGCAGGGTGGTTTGGGTCTGTGGGGTGTGCTCGACAGCTGGAGGGTGGTGTTTTTCGCCGGTGGGCTCTGCAGTCATGAAATACGGGCTGGTACACCCATGGGGATGCTACTTTAAGGCTGTTAATGAGTTGCATCCTGTAGTCTGATTTACCTCTGTTCAGGAGCAGTTATGTCCCTTGATATCTTAATGGAGTGTCCTGCGCGTGCCTGTACCCATCGTCAACACAGCGCAGGCCTCTAAGGGTGGTACAGGACTGCTCAAAAGGCAGGTGGAGACAGTGCTTCTCTCTGGGTCCTCCCCAGCACCTTCGGTTGTTTCTTGGACGGCCAATAATATCATTATGGAAAAGAAAGGGTATGTGTATTAGCTACAGAGGAGGAGCAGGCAGTTATTTCCCAGCATGTGCAGTGCGACAACAGGTAATTAGGATTCAGAGATGACTTTTTTTTTTGTAAAGATCCTGGTATTCGCCAGCATTTATATCAAAGATCAAAACCACGATATCCACACCTGTAATACACGTGCAGATACGAACCTCTGGCCTGTCCATGGAATCTACCCCCCCCCCCCCCCCCCCAATGTACAGCCAGGAATGGCGCCCTTACCACCACCACAGCAGCCATACCTGGGAAGCCAGTGTTAGTGAGGAATGGATGATGTGGGGGGGCGCGGGAGGGGGAGGGTGTCTGGTGGTAGCTATTTCTATGGTGGTGAGGAAGTACAAGGAAATCGTTGTACTATCGATAAGTGATCATCCCACTATCACGTAAGCAAGCAGGATGGGGAGAGGGGTGGTGGAATGGAGTTAGCGATCCATGCTAGTTTCAAAACGAGGCGACTGAGGGCGGAAAATGAAGCAAAGATTATGAAGAAAGAGAGTAAATTAGCGCCACAGATACAGACAAACCAGATTACAGGACAAAACATAAATTCGCATTCGACCTCTGTGGTCTTCTCCAGGCAGGCAAAAAGAAACGGCATTTAGCACAGTGAAAACGAAGAACGAGGAACCACTTCTCTTCTCATAATCAGCGCAAAATGACTGTTGGATGAAAACGAGGGCGATCCATGCTACGTCAGAATTCTGTGTCCCACTGTCATGATTGTAGCATTCCTATCACAGCGTCGCTTGGAAGAAAAAAGACCAGGCAGATGATGGGGGAGGGTGAGAGGAGAGGAGGCTGACAAGGGTGAAGGTAGGTGTTGACAAATGGCGTAACTGATATACATAATGCACTGTGTGTGTGTGTGTGTGTGTGTGTGTGTGTGGGTGGTGTGTGTGTGTGTGTGTGTGTGTGTTTGAGAGAGAGAGAGAGAGAAGAGATGAGGGAGAGAGAGAGGAGAGAGAGAAGGAGAGAAGAAGAGAGAGAGAAAATTGGTGATGGCTGTCAACTGTTCATGTCACACCAAGCCCTCGATTTGGTCGTCACACCTGAAAAACAACAAAAGACACAAAGTCATGAGGATATAGATTGAAAGTCTATTGCAATCAGTTCAGAGAGAGAGAGAAAGAGGGAGAGAGAGAAGAGAGAGAGAGAGAGAGAGAGAGAGAGAAGAGAGGGAGAGAGAGAGATGGGAGAGAGAAGAGAGAGAGGTGAGAGAGAGATGAGAGAGAGAGAGAGAGAGGAAATCACCAGTAAATGATTTACGTGCCGGTTCATAGTTCCTTTACCTGCAGAAATCACAGCACACACACACACACACAACACACAACCACACACACACCACACACACCAGACACACACACACACCACCACACATACAACCCACCCCCCTCGAGCGAGTATGTTGCGGAAGAACATCTAAACCATTTTATTTTCTGATTTAAAAACGCTTCCGAAAAACAAAAACCGTTAGACAAAACGAACTCCACAGGACAGATTTTTTTGTGGTTTGGGCTATACCTACTTAACATACCTACGATACTATTACTCAAAGGGTTGATGAGGCCCACCATATTCTATGTCCGCATTAAAATGGTGCGAGGGCCTTGGAAACTTCTTGCCCGGCACGTCGTAGTGGTTGGAGCCACGCTTGCTTTTATTTTTCAGCTTTTTTCTACTGATTTAGTTGCGATGAACCAGAGAGTAAAGTCATTCAAAGGGTCACTGATAGGTACCTCTCAGATACTGCCGTCATAACGTTTAGCGCGTTACGACCCTCAGGGGCACGCGTGAGCCCCGTGTTCGGACTTGAAGTTAATAGATAATTCGTGATGTGTGCGGTTTGGTGTTGCTATGTTCTTGTCGGTCAGATGTTGCTGTGGGAGACTTGCGTGTCGTCCTATTCGCGATTGGCGGGCAGATCTGTTGAAACTGAGAGTAAAGTCATTTCAACACAGTTACTCTTGACCATTAATAGGTCAGTAAACGAGTCCCTGCTTGCCTTTACATGAAATCAATGTTTACGAAATCTCATCACGTTTTTGTTGTTGTTTTTTGTTTTGTTTGTTTTTGTTTTTTTAAATTTTTGTTTTATAATAATCTGAGTTCGTCAGACCTATTTTCCAACAACGTCATGTTATTTGGTTGTCCTGTAAATTTCATTTATTTCAACAACCATTCGCTTCTCCCTCTCTCTCTCTCGCTCTCTCCTCCTCCTCTTTCTCTGTCTCCGGTTCTCCGTCTCTCCGCGGCTCTCTTGCCGTTTTTTTCTTTTTTTTATTTTTTTTTTTTTTTTGCCCACCACCCCACAATCTTCACCTAATTAATTACCAATCACTCTGGTCGGTTCTTTTCTTGTTTTGGTGGTGTCATTTATATGTAAGCAGGGATGGGAGGGGGGGGGGGGGTCAATGTCTCAATGTTCGGGTCAAGTTCCTGGACACAAGTTGAATTCCCGGCCAGTGTCTGTGTTGTGTGTGCGTGTGTGGTGTGTGGTGTGTGTGTGTGTGTGATGTGTGTGTGTGTGTTGTGTGTGTGTGTGTGTGCGTGTGTTAGTCTACGGTATGTAGGCCACCCACTTCGACCCCCTCGTTTTGACAATCTTTCGTTATCGTTTGAGGATGTTCCGTCTCGCTTGAAATGGATTCCAGTTACATTTTCCTATTTGAGACCCTTCAAAGGCCATTATTGTTTACCTTACTACTTTTTTACTCACTCTGCATAGAGGACTGCAGCTAAGCCGCTAAGAACTTTTGTTATTCTTTGGGTTTACACCCTTCCGATCCTTTCCGATCTGTTTATGTTGTTCAGTTGTTCTCCAAATATGATTTCCAAAACGCCACTGCGCTCGGCTCTGGTGTGCAAGGGTATCAGATGTATTATCTGCAATGAAAAGGGTCATCCTTCAACACACAATCCTGGATTTGCTAATGCCCTGAAGAAGGCATCCTCGCTCCGTTCAACACCCATATGGAGGTGCAAGATATTGAACAGAAATAACAGAGAACAGGGGCAGCATGATGAACAGAACACCCCAATAAACTGTTTTATCATTATCAGAAGTTTTTCGAAAGCCTGTTGGTTTAGTAAAACCTACTATCTAGCTATCTATCTATCTAGCTATCTAGCTACCACCTATCTATCTAATCTATCTAATCTAGACTACGAATCTATCTATCTATATATCTAATCTATCTATCTATCTATCGATTGATCGATTCGGGGATCTAATCTACCCTAGTCTATTAAAGTTCTATCTAGCTAACGTGTCTATCTGTCTGACTGTCTGCTGTCCTGTCTCTTTGGTCTATATATAACTAATGAATATAGTCAATCGATGACTCAATAAATCCAGCTAAAATAGTCATCTTTCGATCTAAGTATCTCTAGCTATCGATCACTGTCTATCTGTTTCTGTCTTTCTGTCTTGTCGGCTGTCGGGCTGGCTGTGTCGCCTGGTCGGTCGGGGTCTATCCCGTGTATCTGTCCGGCTTCTCTTTCTGTGCTGGTCTTTTGTCAAAATTCAATCTGTGTTTTTTGTCCGGTGTCACTATTTCTCAGGTTTCGATGAGTTTTTACAGGGGGTAGTGAGTCCAGTCGTACTGCACTTTAGCACTGTGAAGCCCTCCCTTCCCTTGTTTGCTAGATTGCTGCACTTCACTCACTGCTGCCACTTTTAACTCTGCCATGCAAACACACCTCCCTTATGAAGCGTAGAGGTTTTGATTGCAACGATCTAAGTGGCAAAACCAAACACCTAACCATGTTTCAATCATTGGGAGGGGGGGATTTTTTGCTGAAAACATCCATGCCATGTGAGTTTCTGCGTGGTACCTATGGGCAAACTTTACACCAACACGTGATTATCTAGGCCAACCATAGTTTTCCTTTTTTCTCATTACATTGGCAGAGGGGGAGGTTGGATAAATTGAAACCTCTTGTGTGGGGATCCAGCTCTAACCCCTGTACTCTTGGGATCGTTCCGCCTACACCTGTGATAGCCACACCCGTTGCTCACAACACCAAACTGAAGGCTTGACAAACCACGATCACCGTAACAACTGACGTTTTTTGCTGTAATGTGGGTCGTCGTCAAATAAAGCCAGACTTGCGGAACCTGACTAGTCTATAAGCACAGGAGATATACAGAACGCAAAGTGGGCTCAGAAACCTGGCATAAACGGGGACAGCTTGGACAGCTCTGCTAAGTTAAGAATTCCGGACAAAAAAACATGACGGATGAACAAGATTCTTGTATCAGGGATTTTGCTATTTCCATACAGATGTTGGAAAATAAAGAGGAGAGTGGATGAAATTCAGTGAACACTGAATAAAACTGAGAGAACCTGATTAACAGGATGAAAATAAACCCAGCCAGCTAGTTTTCACCCACACCACCATGGTTTCCGCAAGCTTTCTCTCTCCATTTTTGGATGTATTCTCATTCCTTTTTCTTTCCTCTCCCCTCAAGCATGCCTTGCGGGCTGCCCAACAGCAATGCGAACGTGAATCCCCATCAGAATATCAGCACAACAGACTGCAGATTGGGCGCGCAAGTGGGCCATACAAATGTGTTTTCCAAGAAGCACGGTTCTTGGACTGTGAATGATGTTGGGAGCAAACTACATTGCTACAATGGCAAGGGTACGGGCGTAAACCAGCGAAAGAAAGCCTCGGTGCAGTTCAGGGTCGGAAGCAATGTCTCACATTGCGGAATGACTTGTGTACGGTTACACAACTTTTTCATTTTACCGAAGGGTCCTTTGGAAGTAATTTCACAGTGAGCAGAAAATCTGTAGTTTGAGAGGTTTTGAACTAAAAAGAGCGCCTCGATTTGGTTTACGGGGATTTTTGAAAACACTCAAACGGAGAATTGATGATCGCATTCCCCCTCTAAACTCCTCCTAAGTGTCAAGTAAGTTCTATGAGTTGTTGTGGCATGCTTTGAAAAAGCTCTCTTGGTCAAAAGGATTCCACAACACAAAACAAGATACACAAAGTGCCAAAAGTAAAGTGCCGGACCAGAGGCATATTATCTGCATACGTATTGATCGTTAAAAGTACTATGTGTTTTTTTGGACACGTCCACCTCGTTTAAGTGTGTACATGGATGTGCTTGTTACTTCGTTTTTATTTCAACTGAGGAGGATTATGTTGTTAATTTGAAGATTCTTAGAATTCCGTAATGTGAGAATACATACAGCCATTTCATCTTTCAAAAACAGTCTTTTTCAAAACATTGAAGAGAAAGATCAAGGGGCTCAAGTCGTGAGCGCAGTAATGTGAAACATTCCGGAGAAGACAAAGGGACAGAAATCAGATAACAAGATACTAGATTTTTGACTGCAATCCTCTGTCAGTGGCAAATAGCTGAGCCAGTTGCGTCCCATTACCCTCACGGCATAGTTTGAATAAAAGGCGGAAATGGCCTTATTGCACACACAAAAACCCGACCTTGACACGACAAAACCCCTCAGGAGGACGAGGTTCATGTTACAGATATCAGCCTCGTCATCTCGTTGTGGACCCTGACCCCGACCCCGAGGCCGTCACACATATGGATTTACCATCACACAAGACCGGAGATATTCGACATCGATATAAACCAGGAAACAGTGGTTTTCTTGCAATCTTGTTCGTCTTCTTCCCCTCCCTCATAGACACCAGTCAGCAAAACCCGTTACCACAAGAGATTGTAGGACAGGAGACAATAGTTTCAGAGTCAGCAGCGACAGCCCAGCCACTCGTCTGTGCAATGGTAATGAACCGTGAGGGCAAGATTTCGGAGGGCAGAGTCGGTCGGTTTGCACATCACCTTTGGACAAAATACCTGCGCCATCTAAATCACATTCAACCGTTGTCCCTTTCCCTCCTCTCTTTTTTGCTCTCAGTGTGATATCGGTGGTTCATCAGGACGAAAGCCATTGTCGTTCCGAATCATAATCCACACAGTCCTGTGTACTGGTTGAAGCGTTGACTGTGAAGCAACACACAACGACCGTTAGAGAACAACACAGGAATCGGCACACAATGGATGCTACAAGAAAGATTCTCGCTGTTTTCTGCACAGCCCCCGTCTGAAATCGCATACAATTGTATATTGCCCTTGCAACAGCACAACAAGCAAAATGCACCATCTTCATCGCATCTAAACAAGAAGGCGCTGATTGTTAAATCTAACCAAAAAGATGTAATGCCATCACCCTGGGCATTGCTCATGTTCAGTAGCGTGTTGGATGGGTGCTTAAAGGTGTTCTTTACTAACACAATGGGGTTTGTGGATCGATGGACAAGTACGCAATCATGAAGTAATGTGTCTTCTCCCGGACAAACAATTAAAGTCCAACCGTATTACGTTTAAGTGGTGAGCTGGATCTAGACATGTTTGATTGGAGCCGAACGAAAGTGCACGTGTATACCTTGCATTTTGTGATTTTATATTTTTAGTTTCACAGAGTTCTCTGTCTGCGGGGCTCTCTGCGGCGGCTTACATGCGTCTGGCGCCTGTCAAACGTTCTTCAAAAAAGATAAAGCAGCCATTGAAAATAAATTAGGGAATTTGACCAACGTCCTTGAGGAACATATACGGGCTGAGAAGCTTTGGAGTATTTATGTTATAAATCACGTGTTGTCAAAACAACCATTTTTAACGGAACTGCTATATTATAATGGTGCAAATGCCAGCCGACTTGACACCTGAATCCATGGTGAAGGGATGAAAACCTTTTTTTGAAAAATTATGTAGTGTATCTGTCCTGTGCTCACCCCCACGGTCTTGTTTTTTCTTGAAGCAAATTGTAGATATACCCTTATGGCACACGTACCTTTCCTCGACAGAGCAGATTTGCGGGTTCCCTTGTGGCTAATTTGAAGCACTTTCCTTTCGAGAAAGCCCCCATTTCCCTGACAGTCAGCAACTGCTTAAAGAGCAGTGGTCTGCTTCATCCACGTCCCATCTTCACATTTCTGGACAGGCGTTACGGTCAACAAAACGTGGCTTTAAGTTTCAGTAGAATGTTACAGAGGCAGTTGTAAAAGCCACTGGACAATTTGATAGATCGCCGATGATTCCACAGAGATTGCGGATATGCATATATAACCTTCAGACCAGCATACCAAAAAACTCATCAAGGTACGAACGGTAAACTACTTCTACTTTCATTTTTATTTGGATTGTTACCATGCATATTTGGGCGACCGAAGGACGTCTAGTGCAATACATTGTAATATTCACATCACTTTTCGTTGAGTTGTGTTTGGTTTCTATGTAAATTAATCTCAACATTAAGTGTTTAACGAAGGGGGAACCACAGTCGCCTAATTCAGGAAAACTTTGGATGCCTGATCATAATGACACAGGCGTGAGCAACTCTCTCCATTCTGTGCTGATGAACTGGCTAGGTCTTGGCTTAAAAGGGTGCGGTATGGCGTAATTATATAACGCCTGCATATTCTGTTATATTTTTTACAATGAAAGTATGAAATCGCTACGGTATCAATAAAAACTCTCACCGCAGAGGACGATTCATGTGTAATAGGAAGACAACCTGTTTCACATCCGAATGAAAAAAGATCTCTTCAGACGTATGATAACTACATCTAAGTTTGTAGAAAAACGGAGCTTTAAAGAGAACAATATTCTTTATGCACATAATTCCCCGCGCCCAATGCTTGGAATTACACCAATATTCCAGCCGTTGGAAAGTAATTCGTGCCAAACATCCCCCCCCTGGGCACTTCCACACGTGCATTTTACAGAAAGTCGTGGACGCGTCAGCACAACCCAAATACTCGCTCGGCTCGCACCGCGCCTTGTGTATGATGGTAGCATTGTGTTTTTGCAGCCTGACATGACATTGTTCTGGGCAGAGATAGCACCGTTTGAGTTACAATATACTCTATACCTGGACAAATGTCATTGATTGATTGTCAGTGGACCTGTAGAAGCCCTGACGTGGGCGGTATTCATCCACCATTGGATATGCTAAGATGTTCCAGGCAGACAAGAAGAAGGCAATGCTGCATCACACAGATGACCAAATCCCAGGCTGATAAGAATCTCCCAAGGCGTAATGCGAGAACGCTTACAGCTGACACACAAAATGCCATAGTTCCCCCGCTGCTGAATTCTGGGAAACGAGAAGTGATTTCTAACTGTTCCGTGTGAGTACTCTGATGAATGTACTTCAGGCTTTGCACGCAGCTGTCATTATGTTCTATAACCCATGGTCAAAATATATCTCTCCAAAATGGAGATGATGATGATGATCGTTGTAACGAGGGTGGTGACGTGATGTTGGGTATATAATGAGGATAAAAAATGATACTGACGGTGAGTTTTAAAATGACATTAATGATAATCAAAGGATCCACAGTCGGCTTAATTGCAAAGAGCAGCATTGGTCACAGCAATAGCAAACAGCAGCAACACAACACCGATGATGACGATGACGATAACGGGCACAGATGAAGATGATGATGATGTTGAGAGACGATGATGATGATGATGATGATGATGATTGATGATGATGATGATGATGATGATGATGATGATGATGACGATCCTCCAAAGTGGCTGAGATTAAATGCATATACAAGATTGCACACTAACATAATCAACAGCAGCAACAGCAACAGCAGCAGTTTACATGTAACACCAAACTATGAGTAAAACAACAACGATATGTGACATCATGAAAATAGAGCAGTAAGAAAAATAGGTTCGTGAGCTTTTTTCGATGAGCGACTCAAACGCTTAAATAGTTGTGGGAAATGAGCATAATTAGATCTGTTTCTACGTTATCATCAATACATTGTCAGAATCCAGGAAAGTGGCAAATCGTGATGCTATTGCCTCGAATGAAATAGCTCGTTACCAAGCCGTTTAGAAGATCATGGACTCAGTGAGAAGAGAACCGAGGGATAATGGCAACTGAAAGTGGTTAAGATTCAGGGCATTGAATATACGTTTTGCATTTATATCCATTAAGACGAGAGAGAGAGAGAGAGAGAGAGAGAGAGAGAGAGGAGAGAGAGAGAGAGAGAGAGAGAGAGAGAGAGAGAGAGAGAGAGAGAGAGAGTTGTGATTTATGTTCACATGACAATAATATTGGTGAGCAGAGAAGCAGAGAATGTCAGAGTCTAGAAAAAGTAAGATCGGTTGTGATTTATGGGGTTTTTTTTTAATGCACGCGCCTTACGCAAGCAGAGAGAGAGAGAGAGAGAGAGAGAGAGAGAGAGAGAGAGAGAGAGAGAGAGAGAGAGAGAGTAGGCTATTGTATTGATTCTTCGTTCACATGAAATGACGTTTATGAACAGAGAAACTGAGAATGCTGGCAAGTGGAAAAAGTGGTTAATGATTTGTTTCTTATGCATGCGGCTGTAACGCTCGGGCATGTCTCACACACACACACACACACACACACACACAAACACACACACACACACACACACCACACACACACACCACACACACACACACACACACACACACACACACACACACACACACACACACACACACAGCCAGACAGACAGGCAGACTGACAGAGAGAGAGAAAGAGAGAGAAGGAACAGCGAGACAGAAAATGATGGGGAGTAGGTGCACACACACACACACACACACACACACACACACACACACACACACACACACAACCACGCCGCACGCACGCACGCACGCACGCACGCACGCACACACACACACACACACACACACCCACACACACACACACACACACACACACACATACACACGCCCGCGCGCGCACATATGTAACACAGCTCGCATCGTTCACGCTCATACAGGAGAGAGAGAGAGAGAGAGAGAGAGAGAGAGAGAGAGAGAGAGAGAGAGGAGAGAGAGAGAGAGAGAGGGTGTCTGGTATCTGCACCGTTCGTTCTTAAGCGATGAACAAGTTTGAATGATCAACTGTTGCACTTATGATCAATAATCAACAGTTGCACTTGTGACCAGTGATCAGCTGTTGCACTTGTGACCAAGGATCGACTATTGCGCTTGTGATCAATGATCAACTATTGCACTTAATGATCAACTATTGCACTTGTGACCAAGGAGCAACTGTTACATTTGTGATCAATGATCAACTGTTGCACTTGTGACCAGAGATCAACTGTTGCACTTATGACCTTTAATCAACAGTTGCACTTGTGGCTGAATCTTTTTCTTGCGTCCAGTCAAAGTACAGCGTTGAACTTTTATTATCACGCACTTTGTGCCGCTGATTCTGTGACTGTTGGCGGGTTAAAAAGAATATTTCCTCTTTAAAAAAGAAAAAAAAAAGAATGTTCACCATCTGGTGCCCGCGAGAAGTTTGGAAAGGCACGTCCTAATTCAGGTGAATCTTTCCCTGACTACTTTGACTAAACTGTAATTTTACCTTGACAGGCATATCTCCTTGTGAAACATCACTACAAACTTTGACAGACTTCTTGACCATTGTGCTTGAAAGAAGCGTCTGCTCTGTCACAAAACATCTAGCTACTTTTTCTGCATGAGGAAGCTTATGCTAATGTTCATCTTAAGTGTGACAGTGCGGAATTATGCAGAGAGTCTCGCCCTCAGAACAAAGTGGCAGAGATGGATGATCACTCCCTGTTCTGTGCAAGTGATGTCCAGGTGTGAGACGCATGCTGGCCCTCAAAGCCAGTTCAGGGGAAATACACATTGATGGCGATCCTCATTTAGGTTGGACTCCCAGACAAAGTGACTCGTTCTAGCCTCAAAGGAATTACTTGAGCCAGTGAATTCCTCTACCTCCATCTTCTATCCCTCACCTCTTCTCCTCTTTCTCTTCTTCTTAATCTGGTCATTTAACAGAGATCGTGTACAGACTCAGAGACCTCATGAAGCAAAAGGTGAGGGTGTAAAGCTAGGCTGATGATGGCACCTAGACGTAGTGGTATAGGTCATAACTGGTCACAATGCTCATCTGTGAAAGCCTGTGAAAAGTCTTTGGCATGCAAGGTGCTGGTTCCTGCTGCAGGTACAAAGCAGCTGTGCGAGTTGTCACTTCACCAAGGCTGTCAGTGATCAGCATTTCAGTGTGCTGAGGGATACCGGAAGTGCCAGAACAGGTGTCTTTGCTTTGCATGCAACGATCAACTGACAGGTCAGATCTAGAGTTGCTTTTGGTGTAGACGTGGAGGTCTCCATTATTGCAAAATTGGATTTTCTGTACTCCTTTTTTCAGGTGTGGTGACGTGTTGCGTCATCAACGAACCAGCGGATGACCTTATTTTCGGTGGCCTTCCTGGTGTCGCTGATAACACTTAACGTCATTTCCAACAAGCCGTTGGTTTGGTAACCACAAATTCACTGGGCAAGCAAAACAAACAAACAAACAAGAAACAAACAAACAGAAAAAACAAACAGAAAAAGGACCCCAACCGCTGTCAACCTCTTTACCTACTGATTTAATGTCGTAAGCAAGAACTTTTTTTCATGGTTTATACTTGTTTGTATGAACTTTGTTAAAAAAGAAATTGGAGACGTTCCAACTAAAGACACAGAATCTACTTCCGAAACAATGAGGATGAACATGAGCATACGTTGGCTTCCTTTTTCGTAGAAACGTTGTGAATTGTGACATGAGTTGACTCGCTGTGTCTAGTCAACTTATCACCACCAGGCTAAGGGTGAACATCTTCAACATAACCATCATACAAACTTACTCTCAGTATCAGATGATGAATACAGTCATATCGAGAAATTTTTACGATCATCTATAGGTGGTTCTTGACCAAACACTTAAAAAAAGAGACGTGTCGACAGCGATGGGAAAGTGGAATGTCAAATTGAAGAGGGTGTAACAAACATCTGGTCCAGCACCTGTAGACACCATTACCAAACAGAAATAAATGTTAGCGGACTCAGACTCGTGTATTTTGTCAGCTACAGCAGATTCCTGTTTGCAAATGCATATGGCCCCCATAAACCACTTAGAAAGGACATGCACAGTTGAGATTGTGAACACAACAGCCAAGTTGACTACATCTTGGAAATGAAAAGCTTCCGTTATATCTCAAGAACCAAAATCTTTTCAGAAGCAGGCATCAGAAACTATCACAATGTAGAAAGTGACCTTTCACTTCCGCTTAAAAGTCAGCAAAGGGAAGAACATAGGACTATAGTTTGATCTTGAAAAAGTGCAGGATCCTTTGGCTGCTGAAGAACTCCTTGTGAGAATAAGGATAAGATTCACACCACTGACTGTCCTTAGAGATAAACAATACAGAGGTAGAAACTTTGACTGCTATATTCGATGCGTAAGTGATTTCAACCGTAAGTGAGGCTCTTGGCAGGGACGCTTTACCCTACATGACAAAAAGAGTTTAAATGCAAAGAGAACCAGCCAAAAGCACAGAGATGCAGAATACAACCTATCAATGAAATGCAGAAGAGCAAGGGGAAAACAAAAAGCCTGCTGCTTTAAAGATCGAGAAGCGATCAAAGTCAGGATGTAAAAGGGGATGGGAAGTCGAGGAGAGGGCATGAAGATCCTGATGGAAGGGACAAGGAAGCAGAGCACACAAGACAGAGGACAGTCTGAATGAAAACAAGACCTAAGGAGCCACAGTGAAACAGTTGACGACCAGCGACAGTGAAACAGTTGACGACCAGCGCCAGTGAAACAGCTGACGACCAGAATACAAGAACGAGACAACCATCCGAGACAAGTCAGGGAAGTGTCTCACTGAAGAACAAGGTATCCTTAAGCACTGGACCAAGTACTGTTAGGAACTGAACTGTCCTCAGACAAGCAATGAGGAGGACCATCAAATCCCTATAAAGGAGCCAGAGGTACCAGATAAATCACTCCATAAAGGAAGTCAGGTAGACGAGTCAGTTTACTAGCAGAGCTATGATGGATGGAGGGAGGAGAGGATATCAAGGTCCTGAGAGTTGCCTGTGACAGCATCTGGTAGAAAGAACGGTCAGCACCATGGTCCCAGACTTTGGTCATCACGTTCCCTGACCACAGTAAACTTCAGCTATGTCAGAATCACCGCATCATCAGCCTCATCAGCCACGCCAGACGAGCAATGCTGAAGATTATATTCAACAGATTGAAAGCATAAGCAGAAAAGATCCTCACATAAGAACAAGTAGATTTCCAAGCCGGAAGACATACCGCCAAACGAATCTTTAACCTCCGAATCCTTTATGAGTAACGCCCACAACACCAGCAGAATGTTATTGACAGGGCCTGGCATGTAGCATGATAGCCAACCGTGAAGAAGTGCAATGTTTGTAGGAACATTGCCGTAAAGCAACATTATGCAAGACCTGCTGGCACAGAATTTTACGATGGAAACCTAGGCGAATTGTTCTGCAAAACTGTTGCAAACGCAGAGGACTCTCCCACCCTCTTCTACATCTTTCTGCAAAGACTTTTGACTGCCCCAGTTGAAGAACGTCTAAGAACAGTGAGCGCTGGAAGCAGGGTTATCAACAAACTAAGCTTTTCCCGATGACACTGATGGCTTGGTTGGGCAGGAAGAAACTCGCCCAACTAGTTTGAACCCTGGACAACACAGGTGTTGCGTTTGGCATGGAAACCAGTGCAGAAAAGAGCAAACTGACGACACAGTACCAAAGCATCAGAAAAGACATGAAAGCAACACTTGGGACAATTAACAGTTTTAAGCACCCGGGGGCCGTTGTGACAACTGAAAGGTCCAAACCAGACGTTCCTGATAGCGATCTTAAAATCAAAACCATCCTGAAATCAACATTGTTCTCAATTCCAATTTTTCTCTAGACACACTGACACCACACGAACATAGATAGCTAGGCAACAAGTTAAGCTTCTACTTTAGTTTCTTTTTGCTGCTTGAACCATCAAATCAAAACCAAGTGCATAATACATAGTAAAGACAATCGGGTATATTAATTAACTTACGCCACGACCAAAAGGCGCGCAACAACATTAGGCACTACACAGTCACAACAATACATTTCTTTTCACACAGCAGGCTAGGCTGGCACCCACAGCAGTGTCATCACGGACAGTCTATGCACTTGGCCGGGTTCGGCTCAATCACACAGTCTTTATAAAGATCATGATTCGCCCACGAAAGCAGTTCGTGGAGTCCTTCCAGGAACTCCCACACACAAGGACACACGTTGCTTCACTGAGTCCTTCCAGGGACTCCCACACAGCAGAAGAAACTCAAGTCGCGGTCCCGACGAACTCTGATGCACTTTTTTACTCCAGCTCGTTCAGTCTAGCTCGTTCAAGCTCGTTCTACAGTAATAGTTTTGTTAATAATTGTAATCACAATTATCAACAAAACTATTACTGTAATTATTAATATACCTATTGGATTCCATCCTTCCCATAACTTATATCTTCTGTTCCCTTTCTGTTCTTCCTGTCCTCCCCTCTCTGTCCTTCCTTTGGTTGTTGTTTGTCGTTGTTTTTTGTTTGTTTGTTTGTTTTCCTCTTTACTATCAGAATTAATACCTTTAGTACCATAAATATTAACATTGTTATTTTTTATTTATTTTTTTATCTTATTTTTATGTTCATCTATTTATTCTATTACCATTATTTTTCCATTTTTATTTATGCATTTATTATCATTATTATTAAATTTCTTTTTAATGTTTCATTTATTTATTTATTTGATTATGATAACAAGGTATTTTCTAAATATATTTCTGTATCGTGTTTTTTAACCTTCACTGTCATTGTTAGTAGTAGTACCATTCAGTAATAATATTGCTAGTATTGATACTACCACCACTAGCATTGGCATCACCATCGCCTTCGCCTCTGGGACTGTTTCCACGGCAACCCTGCTGTTTAAGAATCCTCTAACTCACTCTCCTTTCTCCTATACCCATACTTATTGACACCAAGATTGGTAGTAATCTTGTCTGAATTTTTTTTTTAATGTTTTCACCATTATTAGTATTCCTATCAGTAATATTGTTATCATCATTCGACTTTGACTCACACATTATTTCCCTTCAACAGCCTCGTTCTCATTCAACGCCTTCTTCCTTGTGCTGAACTCAGAAGCAATCTGAAGCGATCAAAGCTAAGTGCATTTTCGTTATTTTATTCGTTTTTATTTCACCTGAGGAAGACCTAAGAGGTCGAAACGCGTTGTGTGTTTGTCTTGTGTCTCGTTTGTCCACGTTTCTCTGGGCGGTTCGCTGACATTTATTTAAGATTTGTTGCGCTTGTGATCAATGATCAACAGTTGCACTTGTGACCAGTGATCAGCTGTTGCACTTGTGACCAGTGATCAGCTGTTGCACTTGTGGCTGAATCTTTTTCTTGCGTCCAGTCAAAGTACAGCGTTGAACTTTTATTATCACGCACTTTGTGCCGCTGATTCTGTGACTGTTGGTGGTTTAAAAGAACATTTCCTCTTTAAAAAAGAAAAAAAAAAAGAAAAAAAAAATCAATGTTCACCATCTGGTGCCCGCGAGAAGTTTGGACAGGCACGTCCTAATTCAGGTGAATCTTTCCCTGACTACTTTGACTAAACTATAATTTTACCTTGACAGGCATATCTCCTTGTCAAACATCACTACAAACTTTGACAGACTTCTTGACCATTGTGTTTGAAAGGAGTGCCTGCTCTGTCACAAAACATCTAGCTACATTTTCTGCATGAAGAAACTTATGCTAACGTTCATTTTAAGTGTGACAGTGTGGAATTATGCAGAGAGTCTCGCCCTCAGAACAAAGTGGCAGAGACGGATGATCTCTCCCTGTTCTGTGCGAGTGATGTCCAGGTGTGAGACGCATGCTGGCCCTCAAAGCCAGTTCAGGGAAAATACACATTGATGTCGATCCTCATTTAGGTTGGACTCCCAGACAAAGTGGCTCGTTCTAGCCTCAAAGGAATTACTTGAGCCAGTGAATTCCTCTACCTCCATCTTCTATCCCTCACCTCTTCTCCTCTTTCTCTTCTTCTTAATCTGGTCATTTAACAGAGATCGTGTTCAGACTCAGAGACCTCATGAAGCAAAAGGTGAGGGTGTAAAGCTAGGCTGATGATGGCACCTAGACGTAGTGGTATAGGTCATAACTGGTCACAATGCTCATCTGTGAAAGCCTGTGAAAAGTCTTAGGCATGCAAGGTGCTGGTTCCTGCTGCAGGTACAAAGCAGCTGTGCGAGTTGTCACTTCACCAAGGCTGTCAGTGATCAGCATTTCAGTGTGCTGAGGGATACCGGAAGTGCCAGAGCAGGTGTCTTTGCTTTGCATGCAACGATCATCTGACAGGTCAGATCTAGAGTTGCTTTTGGTGTAGACGTGGAGGTCTCCGTTATTGCAAAAGTGGATTTTCTGTACTCCTTTTTTCAGGTGTGGTGACGTGTTGCGTCATCAACGAACCAGTGGATGACCTTATTTTCGGTGGCCTTCCTGGTGTCGCTGATAACACTTAGCGTCATTACCATTTGGTTTGGTAACCACAAATTCACTGGGCAAGCAAAACAAACAAACAAACAAGAAAACAAACAACAACAAAACAAACAGAAAAAGGACCCCAACCGCTGTCAACCTCTTTACCTACTGATTTAATGTCGTAAGCGAGAACTTTTTTTTCGTGGTTTATACTTGTTTTATATGAACTTTGTTAAAAGAAAAATTGGAGACGTTCCAACTAAAGACACAGAATCTACTTCCGAAACAACGAGGATGAACATGAGCATACGTTGGCTTCCTTTTTCGTAGAAACGTTGTGAATTGTGACATGAGTTGACTCGCTGTGTCTAGTCAACTTATCACCACCAGGCTAAGGGTGAACATCTTCAACATAACCATCATACAAACTTACTCTCAGTATCAGATGATGAATACAGTCATATCGAGAAATTTTACGATCATCTACAGGTGGTCTTGACCAAACACCTAAAAAGAGACGTGTCGACAGCGATGGGGAAAGTGAAATGCCAAATTGAAGAGGGTGTAACAAACATCTGGTCCAGCACCTGTAGACACCATTACCAAACAGAAATAAATGTTAGCGGACTCAGACTCGTGTATTTTGTCAGCTACAGCAGATTCCTGTTTGCAAATGCATATGGCCCCCATAAACCACTTAGAAAGGACATGCACAGTTGAGATTGTGAACACAACAGCCAAGTTGACTACGTCTTGAAAATGAAAAGCTTCCGTTATATCTCAAGAACCAAAATCTTTTCAGAAGCAGGCATTAGAAACTATCACAATGTAGAAAGTGACCTTTCACTTCCGCTTAAAAGTCAGCAAAGGGAAGAACATAGGACTATAGTTTGATCTTGAAAAAGTGCAGGATCCTTTGGCTGCTGAAGAACTCCTTGTGAGAATAAGGATAAGATTCACACCACTGACTGTCCTTAGAGATAACAATACAGAGGTAGAAACTTTGACTGCTATATTCGATGCGTAAGTGATTTCAACCGTAAGTGAGGCTCTTGGCAGGGACGCTTTACCCTACATGACAAAAAGAGTTTAAATGCAAAGAGAACCAGGCAAAAACACAGAGATGCAGAATGCAACCTATCAATGAAATGCAGAAGAGCAAGGGGAAAACAAAAGCCTGCTGCTTTAAAGATCGAGAAGCGATCAAAGTCAGGATGTAAAAGGGGATGGGAAGTCGAGGAGAGGGCATGAAGATCCTGATGGAAGGGACAAGCAAGCAGAGCACAAAGACAGAGGACAGTCTGAATGAAAACAAGACCTAAGGAGCCACAGTGAAACAGTTGACGACCAGCGACAGTGAAACAGTTGACGACCAGCGCCAGTGAAACAGCTGACGACCAGAATACAAGAACGAGACACCCATCCGAGACAAGTCAGGGAAGTGTCTCACTGAAGAACAAGGTATCCTTAAGCACTGGACCAGTACTGTTAGGAACTGAACTGTCCTCAGACAAGCAATGAGGAGGACCATCAAATCCCTATAAAGGAGCCAGAGGTACCAGATAAATCACTCCGTAAAGGAAGTCAGGTAGACGAGTCAGTTTTACTAGCAGAGCTATGATGGATGGAGGGAGGAGAGGATATCAAGGTCCTGAGAGTTGCCTGTGACAGCATCTGGCAGAAAGAAGAACGGTCAGCACCATGGTCCCAGACTTTGGTCATCACGTTCCCTGACCACAGTAAACTTCAGCTATGTCAGAATCACCGCATCATCAGCCTCATCAGCCACGCCAGTCGAGCAATGCTGAAAATTATATTCAACAGATTGAAAACATAAGCAGAAAGGATCCTCACATAAGAACAAGTAGATTTCCAAGTCGGAAGACATACCACCAAACGAATCTTTAACCTCCGAATCCTTTATGAGTAACGCCCACAACACCAGCAGAATGTTATTGACAGGGCCTGGCATGTAGCATGATGGCCAACCGTGAAGAAGTGCAATGTTTGTAGGAACATTGCCGTAAAGCAACATTATGCAAGACCTGCTAACACAGAACTTTACGATGGAAACCTAGGCGAATTGTTCTGCAAAACTGTTGCAAACGCAGAGGACTCTCCCACCCTCTTCTACATCTTTCTGCAAAGACTTTTGACTGCCCCACTAGAAGAACGTTTGAGAACAGTGAGCACTGGAGGCAGGGTATCAACAAACTACACTATCCCGATGACACTGATGGCTTGGTTGGGCAGGAGGAACTCGCCCAACTAGTTTGAACCCTGGACAACACAGGTGTTGCGTTTGGCATGGAAACCCAGTGCAGAAAAGAGCAAACTGACGACACAGTACCAAAGCATCAGAAAAGACATGAAAGCAAAACTTGGGACAATTAACAGTTTTAAGCACCCGGGGGCCGTTGTGACAACTGAAGGGTCCAAACTAGACGTTCCCGATAGCGCTCTTAAAATCAAAACCATCCTGAAATCAACATTGTTCTCAATTCCAAGGTGAGAAACGTGGACACACTAGTCATATAAGTCTTTCTTTTTGTGAAATATGGATCCAGACAGCAGAAAACAAACAACACACATTGGAATAAGACTCCATGTAAACTCTCACGCATCTCCTACTCAATGCTTCAAGAATTGAACGGGAAGTGCGCAAAGAACTGAGACAGCCATTGGCCGTTATGAATACCCGCTGACAATGGTTAAGAATCGAAAACTGAAATGGTATGGTCACATATCTGGATGATTCGGGCTTGCAGACATCATCTTGCAGGGCAGGGCACCAGGAAACAGAAGGGACAGGCAGAGAAAGAGATGGGAGCATAGCATCCAGCAATGGACTTTCCTGACTGTCGGTGATTTTCAGAAAGCAGCAGAGGACAGACAAGAATGGAGCAGGATTCTCGTGTTATGGATGGTGTGCGGTGCCTGTTGTGCTATCCGACTCTCACCTGAAGAAGTTTGGATGCGTGCTCGATTTTTCTCTTCACACACTCACACCACACGAACAACGCCAAGCAACAACTTAAGCTTCTACATTGTGTGTGTTTTTTTTTTTTTTTTTTTTTGCTATTTGAACCATCAAATCAAAAAACAAATGCATAATACATAGTAAAGACAATCAGGTATATTAATTAATTTACTCCATGACCGAAAGGCGCTCAACAACATTAGGCACTACACAGTCACAACAATACATTTCTTTTCACACAGCAGGCTAGGCTGGCACCCACAGCAGTGTCATCACGGACAGTCTAAGCACTTGGCCGCGTCCGGCCCGAATCACACAGTCTTCACACAGATCAGGATTAGCTCACGAAAGCAGTTCGTGGAGTCCTTCCAGGAACTCCCACACACAGTGACACACGTCGACACGACGGAAAACGAAACCACTCACAGAGATGGCTTCCTCTAGTCCTTCCAGGGACTCCCACACAGCAGAAAAAAAACAAGTCGTGATCCCGACGAACTCTGATGCCCTTTTTTACTCCAGCTCGTTGCTGACCACTCGGACAGCCTCTCAACCCCCCCCCCCCCCCCCCCCCCCCTCCCCCCCCTACGGGACAGAGACAGCGGCTAAATTCGTGCTGCACCCCACACCCAGTCGGCAGTGCACACACGATGTGTACTCACCCTCGGTCAGCCTGTCAATACACGGGCGGGGTAGAAACAGTAGCTGAGCACAGGCTGCACCCCAACCCCGGGTGCCAGTCGGTTTCAGGTCGAACATGGGCTTCACCAACACCTGAAACTGATAGCTACCTTGATTATCAAGCCTATTTCCACATCTATCGTTCTTGTTTGTAGTGAACAGTCACTCTTCCCATAATACATTTTACTTGAATTTGGGGGAATACCCATAATAGAATCTACAAAGTTTCAGTACAGTGGATGCATTACAATTGAAACATTTCCTTGATTAACACCATGATTCCTTACATTGAAGAAAAGGATTTCCAGATGGAACCCTTTTTCAAAGTACCAAGAATACAATTGTTACATTTAAGGGAACGAATTCCGTTTGCTCCATTTTCAAGAAAAGAATGTTTTCATCTTATCACATCTTTACTAGACGTGTCTAATTACATATCAGGGAACGATTTCCATTCGTCCCTTTTTATCAAAAGTAGAATGTTTGTTCATCATCACTAGACGGGTCTAATTACATATCAAGACTTAGATATCAAGGGACGATTTCCCTTCGTCCCTTTTTGTACTCCCAGTTCTTATAGAAGAGCGAGTACTTTAGAATGGGAACGAAGAAATGCTCTGTGCGTGTGTGTGTGTGTGTGCGTGTGTGTGTGTGAGTGTGTGTGTGTGTGTGTGTGTGTGTGTGTGTGTGTGTGTGTGTGTGTGTGTGTGTGTGTGTGTGTGTCCGTCCATGGTCAAAATGTGTTCCACTCGCTCCAGACAAAACTACTGTGCCGATCTTTCTGAAAATTTGTAGGAATGTTCATTATGGGTCATGGATGATGCCAGTTGTTTTTAGTTAACCGTTATAGCCGTTACTAACGGCTGTAATGGCCTGTAACGGTTTTTCTTCTTTATGGAATATCTCAGAAAGTACTTGGCCGATCTTTGTGAAAATTAGCAGGTATGTTCACTACGGGTAAGAATGATGTCCAATGTTTATTTTACGCTATAACGGCCTGTAACGGTTCTTCTTCTCTATGGAATGTCTCAGAAAGTACTTGGTTGATCTTCCTGAAAATTTGTAGGTGTGTTCATTATGGGTCATGGATGATGCCCGATGTTTTAGTCTACTGTTATAGCCTTTACTAACGGCAAGACAAGACGATTTTTCTCATTATGGAATATCTCACGCGTATTCAGGATAAACTGGGATAACGTTTACATGCTTTGTATCTTGTTATCTTTCCACAACAAGAATCAGATTACATTTTCCGATAATTTTCACTGCTCACTTCCACAGCTTACAAACACTCACATCAGTCAGTATGTACTTTAGGGAAAAAAATTAACAACACTTTTTCCCAATGATACAGTGATTTAACTATTTTTTCTATCACATATTAGTATACATATTCTTTCTTCCTTCTATCACGCCATTCTCCTTATCCTCCTCTCGACTCACACATTCACTAACTACAACTTTCTAATGTCACCCTATGACTCGTCAAATCATAAAATATATCAAGGGATCAATAAAATGTTGTTAGGCCTCTACTAAGCACTGGAAAGTTCCCAACTACGTGTAGAAAAAAAAAAAAAAACTTCATTAATACAAATCCTAACTTCAGATCAATTATCAACATATACCAGACTGCCAACAAGGACCTGCCTTCAGTCTTCCTTTGGCTGCCTGATCAAGTTGTTTGGCCGGTAGCTCTGGAGACTGAAAGGAAATCTTCGCTCACCTGACTTACACAAAACGCAGTAGCTGTCAGGTAAACATGTGCCCAAACTTTGGGACCAGACGAAATACGGTCCGTCAGATCGCGGTTCAAGTGCCGCTCCCTGGGTTTTAGGGGCTAAGGATCGTATCGAATAAGATTTGCCGTTTGTTGTTGGTGATTGATTGCTTTGTTTGCCTTTCTATTTCTTTTCTATTTTCCTTCTCTCAGGAAAATAAACTGACGCTGGTGAAGTGTTCTCACCGGTGATATGACTGGTGTTTGTTTACTTACATAATTTATTGTTACGTCAATCATTCTGATCAAAGCACCGTTGTTTGTTGTTGTTGTTGTTGTTGTTGTTGTTGTTGTTGTTTTTTCACTAGATCTTGTTTGTAAATAGGTTTACAACATACAGAAAATACTTCGATTGTGATGTCTTCCTCGTCATCTGGATACATCACTGGGAGAAAACACGAGGTAGAGAAATTCCCATCGCGTTTTCTCGAGGACTGTATTAGTGCCAGCAAACAACACTGTCATGGTCAGTTACAGAAAAAGTTCAGGCCGAGATTGTGCCTCTCTCTTTTTAGTTATTTCAGTTATTACGATAAACATTTTAAACGCTATACTAAAACAAAAAGGTTTGTCTGGGATAAAGCAAACACTGATTCCAACAGGGCACACCTGTTAAACGCTACTAAAATCCAAGTTTTAGCAAGTAATTGTCATTGCCAGAAGACAGAATGCTTTCGACTTTACTTTTCTTTCTTCCCCCAAAGCAGGAAGCCTGTTAAGGTTGCGGACGGTCGTTGGAACTGCTCTGTGAATTATTACTCCAGCTTCGGTCACCACCTCTCTTGTAACATGAACACAGAATGTGCAGATGGGAGAGATGAAACAGGACAGTGTCCTTTCAGCAGCCCCGCGTGCAACGGGCTGGTAGCCCTCTGTGACCATTGTTACCCAGTTTGTTGAGAGTTTACGAGGATTTGTTGGTGACAAAACAGACATCAACAAGAGAGCTGATGACTATTGTTTGTCACAGGGGGGTATGCTGAGTTTGCCATGGTGTGATTTCATGTGGCTTTCTACTGTTAGAAACATGATAAAAGTACATGACAGAAGACTGCGATTTCTCTTGATCGGTTTATATGTCCTTGATATGACAACGTCGAGTGCTTACTCACTTAGCGTGGTCCACGAAGATAGAACAGTCTTCCACCATTCAGTTGACCTTCCAAGAATATTTGGAATGCAATCGAGGAAGCAATGTTTCTGGACTGAATTCTTTGAACGCTTATGGTATGGCTCATGTGACGATTCTCAACACTTTTCAGATGGTGCAATTTGTCAGTTCACAGAAAATAAGACTAAAGAATACCCTTTCCATTCGCAGGTGATTTCTTTGAACAGCATGGAAGTTTCGCTGCTAACGAAGCATCAGCTCTGGACGAAATGCTCTGATGGTCATTTAACTAGCATGCTTCTTGTGTGTGGTTCCAATCGTTACAAAGTGTGTGATGGGGAACAAACATCCCCATGCCGTTTCGCGGGTCAGCTGGCACACAAGGACAATTTGCATTCCTGGAACAAGAACAACTCTTTCATTCCTACATATAAATGTGACGATGGTTTATCAGCGCTTTCATATACCCTGGCGTGTGACTTTATATATCTGATTGTCCAGATGGGAGCGACGAATCTTTTTGTAAACGACCACCTTGTGTCGACATGTTTACTTGTGTCAATGGTCAGTGTCTTTCCTTTGTTCTAGTGTGTGATCATATTTTCCATTGCAGAGACAAATCAGATGAAAAATAACTGTAACAGATGTGGATTTGACTTCCAGCCCTCTGTACATGTTCCGTCTCCCGTCCTTATTCGGTTTAATGGCGTCAATCAGTTCCTTTCAATCCCAATGAACTCCAGTGAGGTCTGCCCTGACAGCCATTACCGTTGTCCAGGGGAGTACAATGACTGCCTGCCTGTCTACACAAGATGTAATGGAATGTACGACTGTCTGGAGCACCAGGATGAACAGCAATGTGACGTCCTGACATGTCCAGGACTTTACCGATGCAGACTTTCCAAATATGTCTACACAGTGACCACATGTGTGACGGCTGGTCTCACTGTCCAGTGAATGATGATGAATTATGGTGCAACACAAGCTGTCCTGTCAGCAGCTGTCTTTGTCAAGGTCACACCTTTCGGTGTTTTCAACCTTTTACAGCAGTCCTTTTCCATGAGGTGCGCTATCTTGACGTCACAGGTTCGGGTATGACAGTGACTGACGTCAATAATAATTCCCTTCTTATTGGTGCAGTTTTTGCGTATTGTACCATAACCCTTTTGCCCAATGTAAAACTGGTAAATTTGAGGTTTCTTGATCTCAGCAATAACCAGCTACGTCACGTCAGCCTGACTGCTGTTTTCAATTTAGAAAATCTTCAGGTACTGTCACTTTCAAACAACCCTCTTGTCTCATTCCACACTGTTCTCCCCTCCGTTGACCAGCAGAATGCACTCAAGGTCGTAGATCTTTCAAGAAACACACACTGGAAATATTTGACGCTGGACTCTGGTCCCCATTTCCACACATACAGTTACTGAATTTAACTTTCACTTCAGTTCACACAATCAGCTCAGCTGGTTTCCAGGTCACACCACAGTTGAGTGAACTTCACATGGATGGTAGTCCTGTTAAAACGTTCCCGCCTGACATAGTTCGTCATCTTACCAATCTGCGTTTAATATCCACGGACAACTTTAAGCTCTGCTGCAGTGAAATGCTCCCCAGGAACTTTGATGCATCAGCTTGTGTTGCTCCTAAAGATGAAGTTTCTTCTTGTGGAGATTTGTTGCAGTCATGGACATTTCGGGGGGTTGTATGGTTGATCGCCTTTCTGTCAGTAACTGGTAACATCTTCTGCTGCTGTGCACGTGCTTTTTCAAGGAGTATGACGTCTTCAACGGGATTCAGTGTCTTTGTCATCAATCTTACTCTAGCTGACTTTATTATGGGAATCTATGTAGCCGTAATTGGAGTGGCCGATGAAGTATTTCGAGGCAATTACCTCCACAACCATGACTTGTGGAAAAAGCAGCGTAATGTGTAAAGGGGCTGGCTTTTTGTCTCTCTTTTCTAGTGAGAGGTATCAGCTCTGATTATCGGGCTTATCACTCTGGATCGCTTCATCGTTCTTCGCTTTCCCTTCAGCACCTTTCAGTTCCAAAGGGCATCAGCTGCTGCAGCCTGTCTGTGTCGCCTGGCTCATTGGTGGCATTTTAGCCCTGTTCCCTTTACTTCCAGTCGCATCGCACTGGGAATTATACGGTCAGACAGGCATTTGCATCCCTTTACCAGTTACAAGGAAAGAGTTTCCAGGGAAAGCTTATTCTTTCAGCATTTTTACTATAGTTAATTTCTTTGTCTTTTTTTCCCCCCCCTTGGTCGCCGCTGGTCAGGTTTGTATTACTGGTCGATACAAGACAATGCTTTGAAAGTTAACTCTACGAAAGTGTCCCGTGACACGACCATAGCCCGGAGGTTGATCACGGTTGCAGTAACGGATTTCTGTTGCTGGTTTCCCATTGGACTGTGTGGAATACTGGCATCGGTTGGCACTCCTGTTCCTGGAGAAGTGAACGTGGTCCTAGCAATATTCGTTTTACCTTTGAATTCTGCTGTAAATCCATTTTTGTACACGTTCAATGTCCTAGCTGAAAAGAGGAGAAAGGGCAATGAAGCCAGTCTTCTAAAATGGCTTGAATGTCATCATAATCTGATTCTTAATTAAGATATTACTTGACTAGTTAGTGTACTTTATGGGTGAATTCCTGTTTTGTGTATATACATAAAGACGTGTGTTGTGTGTGTGTGTGTGTGTGTGTGTGTGTGTGTGTGTGTGTGTGTGTGTGTGTGTGTGTGTGTGTGTGATCCACTTCCTGACTTAGCGTAGAGATATCATACCTCTTGTAGCAGACGTTTTGTGGGTTGTGAGTTGTACCCCCATGGAAGAGTAATGTTGCTGCTCTCATCATCATGCGCATTAACAGCTGTACACATAAAAGAGAAGAAGAAAAGGGCCACTGATCCTGACCGCACGATCACAAGTCTGAAAAAACTGAGTCAGTCATTGAAACTGTACACTTCGTTCTACAGTCTGGCCATAACAGAAACTTTAGGACTGAATCGGATATTGTTCTCTCTCTTTCTTTTTCTCATTGTTGAGAACGAAGTGTACCGATTCGTTGCTGTGGCTAGAACTGGGGTTCCATTCTGCCACTTGACTCTCTGTTGACATTGTGCTAGAAGTCTTGTTGACTTGAAGTGGCAAGGCTGTCCAACATGCCCTTGTGTTTGCGATTTTTCATTGCGATTTACGATTGATGAAATTTCACTACCTGGTGGTCAGTGTGGAAAAGAAGACGTTTCAAATTTTACGTGGCTGACAAATGAGATGTTACAAGACGACAGAAAACTTCCCTGGCAACTTCGTTGTGCTGGATTTCAAATGTGACAGATCAACACCCTAGAGATGGAGAAATATGCGTACATGCATTAATTGCTCTTAATAAACTTCTGCCGCACAAAAGAATAAGATATCTGAGAGTCATCTGCTTTGTCCGATGACACAAAGGAAAGGGAAATGACTCTGCTGTTCATGATATGCTAAATCCAACCAGCAGTAACTTGCAGCGTTTGGATCTCAGCAAATCCACTTATTAGAGATTGATTGTCGACAAGATAGTAGGCAGTCTATTGAAAGCAAAACGCCTCAAGCAGAGAAAGTCCCACATTACAGCAACTGCTTGAAACTGGACAAACATATGAGACTGCAGCTTCACACGTCAAAGTGATAATTGATGTCCTAACTTGGAGCGAAGGTGATGTAGGTGAGAGCTTGCTGCTACTATTTGTAACGCTTGACGGAAAAACAGGACTAGAGGACATAAGAGAAATCAAAATTGGACGCAACTGTACATTTTGTTTCTGGTGTGGTGAAACTGAACACCTTGCGAAAGAAATTGTGCGTCCCGACACAGGTTGAAAAGTGAGAATCTACTTTCTTAAAAAGTGAACCATTTGTACACATGTATGAAGGTATGAATGTCAACGGTAATGAAAGTAAAGGGTTGAAGAGTATTGATGCTGCTGTTGTAATGCTACTGCTGCTGCTCTGCTGCTGCTGCTGCTGATGATGATGATGATAACCACGCTTTTAAAGTATGAGAAAAAAATCACCCAAATCATTTATGTTGTTAAGAAAATTAAACCTTCAACGGGAATATTGACTAAGGCACCTGGGGAAAGAGATGAAGGTGAAGAAATGGTCAAATACATCACAGGCGAACACCACATGAAACACTAGCCTGCTTCACACAAAGGCAGCGGTGCGTGTTTGCTGGTTTTAATGTTAAGACTTTAACGCAAACTCCTGTCAAACCGTTCCGAAAAGAATCGCACAACACGATTTGTTGGCGAGAGAAAGGAATCTCAGTAGTGGGCCCGGTGGCGGGAGCAAGGGATGCTGAGAGCTACAGGCAGGGACAGGGAGAGGGGCGGGCAAATTCAAAGCCAAATGTATTCAGAAAACTGGAAGACACAGACACGCATATTCACCTGCATACTAAAAAGTGCAGAACCTGTTGTAGAATTACAGTGAAGATATTTCCATCCAGTATAGGGTCAGACACCAACGCAACGGTCTTAGGAATCTGGAACAAATTGAAACAAACTCTAAACACATTTGGGAATGCTACTGTGGTTTTGCCAAAACTGAATGGGTACATTAAATGTAATTTGTTAATAAGCACAAGACAAATGAAGCGGTGAAACGAACGTTTTTAAATTCAACGACAAAGGGGTTTCTGTCACAACAACTGAAAAAAAAAAAATCTTTACAACACTGAGTTTCAATTGGGGATTCAATTAAATTTGATCGTATGCTGCACTAGCACCCCCCCAACACCAAACCCTCTGCTACAACTTTCTTTCAAACTTCCTCCCTTCCCTCTTGCCCCCCTCTGGTTTTCCTTTTCCCTCCCCCTTTCACCTGTTCCCCATCCGCTTCAGTCTCCACCAGTCTCACCAGTCCTCTCCATTTCGCCTTCTACTCCTCTTCCTCTGCCCCCCCCCCCCCCCCCCCCCCTCATCTCTGCTGCTACCCGTTTCCTCTCTTCCCCCCTGTCTCCATTCCCTTTCCTCCCTCTGGCCCTTTTTCTCCCATCTCTCTCACCCTCTTCACCAGTCCTCTCCATTTCGCCTCTACTCCCTCTTCCTCTGCCCCCCCCCCCCCCCCACCCCCCGTTCCCCTCTTCTCCTCCCCTGTCTCCATTCCCTTTCCTTCCTCTGGCCCTTTTCTCCAATCCTCTTTCCCCCTACCCGCTTCTTCCTGCCCCTTTGAGTTTTCTGCACATAGCATCTGTGCGACGTAAATAGCGCGCCATGCAAATTGTACTCACTTCTTCCAACCCAGAATGCTGTAAAGTATGGATTTCCTTACTCCCTTACGTTCACCGCCTAGCGGTCACAATGGTATTGCTCAAGATTTAAACTTGAGACAATCTACAAAATTTCTTTGATGGTTGTGTTGAAGAGCTATAGGATGTAGCGTGTCAGATCTCTTTCGTTTACTTCATGGGTGCACGAAGGTGACGGCTGCTGTCATGACTACTCGCTGATTAAAAAGGAAGAGCTTGATCTGTCTCAAAACGTACTGTTCTGATACTGTGGTGCGCCATGTGAGCTCTCAGATCTCTCTGAGACGAAATGTAATGAGGCGATGACCTACAAAAGAAAAGCATTTGGCATAGATGTGGAGTGAGCAGCAGTCCCACCTGCAAACACAGCATACATCTCTCGCCTCTATTCACAACTGAAGATTGATGCCATTCAAATAATTTCAAAGGGATACATTAAGCCGCAATACAAAGTTTGAAACACGCAGTCAGTGTTGTCAGCATGAAGCAGGTAGTGTGTCTCGATTTGTTTGATCAGAAAAGAATAAAACTGCAAAAGCAGCATGTAGGACTACACCCATATGGCAGAACAACACACTAAAGTGTCACATGTTGAAGAAGACGACCCTCTTGGGAATGATGTTCAAGACATGAAATCTGTTTCCGTCTCGATGGCAAAATGGGATGAACAGAGAACAAAACAGCAACAACGACT
>JADBJO010020261.1:10000-31628 GCA_016801955.1 Conus betulinus | reverse complement strand
AAGATTACACGAGGGACACACCATAATTCAACTTACTTCTTTGTCAGCAATCTACCATTCGTATTAGTTTTATTGATTTTTGTTTGGGCTCAATTTTGGCCAAATACTCGTCCTTCTTTGGTTTCTGTTCCTCTTCGTATGCCGATTTGATTTTGAAACTAAATAGTATACTCCCTATTTCTCGATTCTTTGGTCATTTGTTTGTCATACTGTTTATCTTTTATAATTATATTGGTTTGTTTGTTACGGAAAGCTGTTACCTGGTTCGTTATTTTCGACTCGAGCTTTGATTGCATCGAAGAACTGACCTGCCACAAAACTGTTTATACCCTTGGATGGAAATCACACAATTATTTTTTTTTACCATCGAGATATGACTGCTTCAACGGCTTTTAGACTAAATGTATGGGCTTCTTAGAGGTGTGTGTGTGGTGTGTGGTGTGTGTGTGGTGTGTGTGTGTGTGTGTGTGATGATGAGAGAGAGAGAGATCTTGTGAGTGCACGGTAGATGTGTTTGTGTGTGTGGTGTATGTGGGTGGGTGTCTGTGGTTCGTGCGTGTGTTTTCAATAAACCAGATTAAGTGCGATATGAGTCTGAAGAAATTTTTAATAATTAATAACACAGGATTGACATAGCCCTTTTTGAAATATTAATGTCTTGGTAATCCCCCACAGACCTTTCCCTCGTCCAACTGCCCTTTGATAAATACTAGGAAGTGCATTTGCAAAACTTGTACGAAATGCTTCACAGGATACAGAACAAACGTATCGTTTCTGTCTCATTATATGTGTTGTTTATTTCACTATGTACAATCTTATTATGAATGTACGTCAACTATGATTTCTCCGAACGCAGAAGCCTCACGCCGGTCACTGAACTGTGTCCATTCATATTTGGTGTGTAAATTGGATTGGCATTCAGAAAGGGTTAAAAAATTTTTTAAAGTTATGGATTTATAACATAAGGCAGCGGTTAAAGGCGGTAACAAAATGTCCTTAGGCAATCGCTCTTAGTGTCTTCACTCAGCAATGTTTTGCTTAGAATTAAAAGTGTCAATGTGAATTAACTTTCTAAAAACACACCAATACGTGAAATTAACAGGGAGTAAACACAGCACACACACTCACAAACAACACCACAACACACAAACACAGCACACACAACCACACAGCACAAGTGTCGCGGCGCGTGTCGCCATTACGTGACTTTAGCTATATGTCATTAAAATTAATTGACGGGGGGGGGGGTTGGGTTGTTTTTCGTGATGGTACCGGAGGAGAAAATGAGAACAAAAAATTAGGGAAATATGGGTACGCATTATCGTAATTGCCTGAAGCCGTTCGTCCGCTGGGATCCGCACTCATCACGGGAGGAACCTTCCGCGTTTTTTTCCAGTGTGTTTCTAATGCACCTTGGCACAAGTCATGGAGATATACCACAGTGGGTGTTACACACCAGGGTTAAAACCTAGACCCGACAGCTCCTGAATGCAGACCAGCGAAGAGTAGAAAGTAACAACGAAAAGAACAGTCTGATAAGGAAATAAAACTGCTGAAAAATAAACACTCTGCAGGTAATACAATATTAAAGTGGGGGGGATAATCTTTGACGCTTGGTTTGTTTTGAGGATCCATCCAAGGATGTGCAAGGGAGGTCTGTAATGGTCACTTGAACCAGACTCTAAGAGGAACGAATATATCGTTGTGTACTGTTTTGTTCCTTTTGCACCCCCCTATTATGTATTCGGTCTTTACACCAATCTTCAAATTATATAGGTGGTCTAAAAAAGACACCCAAGTATAGTTTTTCAAGTTTTTCAGTACCAGCTACGACTGTACCTGCTAATCGTGTGTACTCACGTCAACGTTGTTCGTATTCGGTTGTTGTCCCTTGTGCCCATGCGGATCTCATCACTTATTCTTAAGCTCTTGCACTCCCAAAGTTAGCGGAAGCCTTTCCACCTAACCACAGGACTGGGTGTGGCCTACCTCCGTAGCTAACCTTTGAGAGAAGACAAGAGTTTCCAGTCATATGGTTAATATCCAGCAGTGCCAAAGGCACAAGTTTATTCCATGAGGTTTCGTCTGAAATTTCACTCACTCCCTTTATCAAAATATGACGAAGAACGTGAAACTCAGAAGATTCTTTCAAAGCAAGCTCAAAACCTTGATGTCACAAGCAACTAGAACGTTTTGGCACCCAAATGAACAAAAGCAATGAACTCATCAAGCCTGCCGGCCACCAAATGGCTTACCTGTGTTTCAGAATAGCACATCACGTTCATCCTCACAACACTGGGAAGAACGCCAACCCAGGACCTTATGAAAGCCTGAAGAAAAGCAAAGTAACGAAACTAGCCACCGTTTGGCCAAAAGGAAATGCAAGTGACTCACAGCCCACTTCCAAGAACCAGTGGACTCTGACAAACTGGTTGTGACCATCCTGATGATGTCCCATCTCCCAGACGAACAGAAAGTACATTTAAGCCATGGATTCCGTTTGTCCCTCTGAAACCGCGAACAAACTTTCTGTCTACCCTCTAACCGCTGCGGACAGTTTTTTTTCGCAGATTACGCCTTGCACATATTTCAGGACCAGTGTCCTCTCTCACCCGTACAAACAGCAATGACAGAATCACTCACCCTCTTCCCCGCAGGGAGCGTCGGAACATGGAAACCCAACCAGGAGAATTCTCTTCCCTAGATCATTACATTGACAAGTTCAACACAGGAAATCCAAACAACTAAGCTTCCGACGTCTGAAACACTCCAACTTGTCCGATGATGAGTGGAAGGCATTACAGGGATTTGAGAAAAGAACAGATGTGGTGATCAAACCTGCCGATAAGGGTGATTCGATAGTGTGTGGCAAAGGGACTACTATGAAAAGGAAGTAAAAAAAACAGCTATCTGACACGACTTTCTACACACCCATTGAAGAAACCAACAGTAAAAGAGGACAACGCCCTTGTAAGAAAAATTGTCAATGAGCTATTGCATTGGGGTTCCATCTCCCAACTGAAGCCTCAAGAGCTGTGGTTTCGAGAACCCGGGGGTCCAAATTCTATGCCCTTCCAAAAATTCACAAACCCAACAACCCTGGACGTCCCATTGTACTCCGCCTGTTCCTGTCCGACAACTCTTATTTCACAATTCATCGACTCTCTCCTGCAACCCTTGTTACCTCACTGCCACTTTCCTTTGTCAAGGACACCAGTCACGCCCTTCACTGCTTGACCCATTCCATTTCCCACCAGATGGATCTGACCGTTTCTTATTCACCATGGATGTCACTTCCTTTGTACACGAGCATCCCCCACAATGAAAGGTCTGCAGGCCAAGCAAAACACTTTCTAAAGAACAGCACCTTTTGACATTGGACATTCAAAACCATCCTGGGGCCAACCATCAGAATCCCATCAAGTCATGTGGGTTTCTCTGCCCCGACCGCTCCTACCCAGAGTTGAGTTTGCTGCGGACTCAGTTGGGAAGACTGGGACCACACAGTCGAGTTTCATCCACTTAATGGATGCGTTTCTGAGAGTGTTGCTCAAATTTCCTGACCACACTGCAGGTGCCTGTATCTCTCGGGCCTGGTTGACGCCAGGATATATTATGAAAAGGGAAGCGTAGAGTACAGCCCTGTCATGTAGTCTCAGACCGAAATGGAAATCCGTAGCATCATCTTAATCATCCTCATCATCATCGATCAGCATTAAAAAAAATGTCTCAAATTCCTGTGGCCCTTCATGCCCTGCTCTCATGGGACTCTCAATTTCGATGTCCTCTCCACGTCTGTGGCCTTGGTTTGGTTCCGCGGGGTCACGGTATCGGGCGAGTCCTGGGGCTGTCGGTGGGACGGACGTGGTGGCGCCCTCCGGAGGAGAGCTCACTCACGCCGGCTCCGCGACTAAGCAATTATTGTCGTCAGTAGGGGAGCTTAGTAGGTGGTGTCCTGCGTATGTTAGATCAGAACAGGCGCCACTGAACCACCGAAGTGACTCGGCAGCAGTGCAGTGTCTCCTCCGGGTGGGTTGCCTCTTGACGACTTGACATTGATGCTCCCTGTGGATGCCGTGCCGAGGGGCTGCGGCGGGGCCGACCGGGCTGTGGGCTGTGGACGGGGTGTCGGAAATGAGCTCGTGTGGTGCACCTGCTTCTGAGGTGGCGTAAGGTTGGGACAGAAAAAAACATCCTGTGGGCTGGCAAGATGGTTCCTGACACTGAACAGTTTCTGTTTTGGTCATTGCCCATTCGTCGACTCGATTGGGGGTGGTTATGAGGCACCACGATTGGTGGGCCGAGTTTACGCATGCCTCTTATGGTTTCCATTGAGAGCAGATACTCTCTTCATATCCTGGACGCATCCATCCACTCTTCAGACGCGTCATTGACGACATCATAGGTGTCAGCACAAACACCAAGGCTGAACTCTAGATTTCATATGCCTTTGTGGTCTTCATTCCCCCAGCCCTGAAATTCACCTACACCATCTCTGAAACAGCTGTGTCTTTTTCTAGACTTCAAGTGTCATCACACCAGCACAGATCACTGAAACATCCGTCATTCAATCACAAAACTGATTCACATTCTACCTCAAGTTCACATCCAGCCGCCCACAGTCTACCAGAAGAGTATCCCTTACTCTCAATTCTGTCGCCCTCAGAAGACTGTGCAGCAATGACCGGTGACGTCAGACTGCACTTCACACTGGATGTTGTTCTTCTCATCGAAGGCGAGGGTACCCTCGAGCAGTCATCATCGATGCCGCAATCGTGTCCCTTCGCACCCTCAGAACTCAGGCTATGACCCCCTCTCAGAACAAAGATCAGTCAACCGACCATTCCTTACTCTGACCTACCACCCACACACCTCCCCAGTTAAAACCTCCTTGTGAAAAACTTTGACATCCTGCAGAAAGACCCCAACTCAAGTCCGACCTTCGACAACACCTCCACTAGTGGCATACCTGCGTGACACCAACCCTCATGGATGCATCTAGTACGGAGCCACTTACAAAGACTCCACCGAGCAGCTCTCCACAAATCCACCAGAAACCCCGCTTGCAAACAACACCCGATGCAAAACCTGCAACCTCCCCTTTTTGAAATACACCACTACCCTTCAGGGGCCCATCATGCAAACGTTTTCACCAATCAGATTTACCCCATTCACTTGCCCGGATCCTTCCAACCTGTGTTCATTCTTTCATGCCAGGCCGTCTGTTGCCAAACTCCTCCTGGGGTGAGCCATACCTTCACCTGTGAGAAGCGTTTTCAAGGAAAACACACCTTCCATGCTGTCACGGCTGAATAAGGCACACCCGACATAGGTTACACGACTTTCAATAGCCCCCCTTGGACATAACGTGTTTTCATATTGCTATCCTCTGCTGTTTGATCAAAACCACTCTTGATGTCCAATTCACGGCAAATTCCCTTTGAATCCTCCCTCTCTCTCCGATCTCTAAGTCTAGGGAGCTCACCCACCCCCACCGGACTGTAACGATCACGGCCTGAGGGTGGGTGGAGTCCGCGCATTTTAGGTATGCAAATGTGTACTTATTCAAATGGCTGTTGGAGTCCTTTTTTGTTTTTGTTGTTGTGTTTTGTGTATATAGGGCTGTGCAATGCACGCCTCGAGCCGGCAAGCTTGGATAAGGTGTACACTAGCTTCTCTTCTTTTGTTTGTGGTCTTCAAACACTACCGTACCCCTTGTTGATTTTTTTTGTAAACAAAAAAGAAAGTGTTTTTTTGGGGTGAAAAAAATTCTTTGCGGTTGTTGTTGCATGTATATATCATAATATAATGTCCTAGACCTACCGCTCAAGGTAATAGCATCGCATATAACCTGTTAAAAAGTGCTTTTCAGTTTATCCTCCCCTTCGTCTCCTCCTCCTCCCTCTTGCCTCCACCTCCTCCTCCTCCTCTCTCTCTCTTCTCTCTCGCTCTCCCTCGTGTCCGCCCCTCTCTATTATGGTAGAGTGTGGGTGGGGGGTGGGGTGATGCCCGGGAGGGTGTGGAGCTGCGCACGTGTGTGGTGTTCGCGCAGCGGTGTTTTTGTGTGTGTGGTGTGGGTGGGTGTTATTTTTTCCTCCTCCATCCGTCAAACCACCCTCCCTCTTTGCGTGCGGCCCCCCTCCCTCCCAACATCAACCATCTCGTTCAAACCACAGATTTTCAATATTTCCTCTGTATTTTCTATTCACGTCACCTTTCTTTAGCCCTGCGGTCCTACCCATCCTCCTCCCCCTTTGTTTGTGTGATGTTTTGAGTTCGTGTCCACTTCAGACAGTGTTTGACACAATGCTATGTCCCCCTCAGGTTCATGTCACTTGAAAAAGGACTCTAATAGTCGAAAAACGTGGTGTATTGTTTTTTTGTTTTTCGTTTGCACCCCCCCCCCCCCCCCCCCCCCCCTTTTGTTCGCGTCTTTACCACCAATCTTTTCAATTTAGATAGTAATATTCCCCTGATATTCCCCTTGTCCCTGTTTATTATGGTTGGTCCAAAACTAAATGCCTTTCCTTGTGACATTAATGTATACCCACCTCCTTAATACGCTAAGCATATAAGGAATTTGTCATCAAAGCATAAACTGTAGTTTGTTTGTAGAGACATTTGAACGGGTTTTGGCGCTCGAGGCATCTCGCTCCTTCTCACTGTTTCCAGCGACGCTGAACCGTTTGTCTTTCCCAACAACACTGAGAACACTACCTGGCGACTTCCACAAAACGCTGACAGACACTTTGCTTTTCCCGGACTTTTCCACAAAATAACTGGACAAATAAAATGCACTTTTTTCCAACAAAATGCTGACAAACCACCGCGCACTTTCTTTTCCGTCATTATTGTCCTTATAATGATAACGAAAGATACTATGAATTACACCAACAACTCGTAACACTACACAATTGATAACAATCAAATGATAACCATATGAAGCCATCAATGAAATTTATGATATTGATGATAATAATGAAAATAAACCCGAACACGCAATGAAAAATATATAATGCTAATAATAACACTAATACTGAATATATAAGATGAGATGAGATATGATGGCTAATGATTGATGCTGAAGATGATGTGATGAATGATTATGACGAAATGATAATAATATCCTCTTACGTCGATGACAAACAGACGGTAATGATGTTGGTGAACGACCGAATACGACGGCGAACGGACGACTCACGATTAATAATAAAACTACTGTAACATTCAACGTAAAAAAAAACAAAATGATAATATGACCAACGCGACGACCCGCACCCCCCCCCCCGACGAACGACGGAATTATGATGATGATGAATGGTGGTGAATGATGTCTGATGAAATTAATAATACTAATGATAAGGAATAATAATCCAGAAATAAAATAATTAGAAAGGGGAAAACACAAATTTTATAATAGCACTGATCGAATTCTGACCCGGACCCCACCTTTTCTCTATACCCACGCAAGAATAACGAAAGCAACACAGCAACACCATTTAATAGCACATATAACAAACCAGCTTAAAATCATTCGGTCCCCAAAACAGAGACGGTTTAATATCAACCACTTATGCCGGTCTGCTGGCAAAAATAAATTCGTCACTTACTCCTTATTTCCACATATACAGACAACAACATACACTTTGTACCGACAGCGAACAAGCAAAGGATGCAATATAGCTGGAAACTGTAGCAGGATACCAAAGGAACAGATATTGGTGACAATAGGTGCTGTCTAATCAGTTATAGGCGACCTTGACTTTGACTGGAGCAGTATTGCTAGCTGGACATAGATCAATATAGCCCGCGAGCTGCGCCTAGACAGTTTTGCTTTATTTTGGTTTCGTGTGTGTGGGTGGTGTGTGGTGGTGTGTGTGTGTAGAGAGGAGAGAGAGAGAAGAGAGAGATGAGTGTGGTGTATAATATGGTTTGGTGTTGTGTGGGTGTGTGTTGCTAGTGTTTTGTTTGTGTGTTGGTGTGAGGAGAGACGAGCGAGAGATAGAGCGCTGGGAAGCATAGATTAGTCGTACGTGTGTAGTTTGTACTTTGGATGTGGTTATTTTTGTGTGTGTTTTGTTTTTGTGTGCGAGAGCTCGCTACCTATGTCGCGGAAAGCTAGCGAGGAGAGTGTAATGGGTTGATATTGGTGTTGTTGTGTGTGTTTTTGTGTTGGGTGCGTTGTGCGCTAGCTGTGCAGTGCCCTGTGCGTGTGTGTGTTGCGTGTTTTGTGTGTGTGCGTGTGTGGGTCGTTGTGTGTGTGTGTCGTTGCTGTTGTGGTAAACAACAATACTCATTTTTATTTTTGCGAATGTGAGGACGGATTAGATCCGCCGATCGGTAGATCGCCGTCCATTTTTATCCTCAATGACGATTCAATCTCAAGGCCCCGGCCTTTTACTGTTGGCGGGCGGAGGTGTGACGGGGGGGGTGGGGGGTGGTGGGTTGGGGGGGAAGGTGGAGGGTGATACTGAGAGATGGCGGGATTGTGCCTAGACGCACACCGTCATGCCTAAAGTCCCTTGGAAATGCACGTATTTCCTTTTGTGAACGCCCCATAACAGCCGCACACTCGTAACGATCGGCGTTGGTATGGCGATCACCGTTAGCACATAGCGTAGACCAAGAACGATTAAAAAGGTAAATAGTACTTATTGACATGACTGCAGTCTGAATTGACTTACGAACGCGGGACGACTGAATGACGCACCATCAGGCAGCTCTTCAGTCGGCCTCTGCCCAGTGGCAGCCCGTTAGTGAACAGATCGCGGGATAGTTTTTTTTAAGCGCTCCATAGTTTGGTCTCTACCTAACACCGGGATAGGCGGGCTGATAAGGATTCTGTATAATCTTGTTTTTGGAAGTTTCATGATATATTGCAATCTGTATCTTCCTTATTGGTTTCATTCCCGTTTTTTCTTTCTTTAATTTTTTCCCCCTGGGTGTTGTAGCGCTAGGCGATGTAATAGTAATTCGTAAATATATAATAACACAATACTAATACATATAGATTAACCATTGATAATGACAACGATAATGATTACAATGAGGTAAAAATCAATAATCTAAATTAATACATAATAATAAGCAATATGACAATGTTACTAAGATGACAATACAATAATAATACTAATGATACTCTAATACTAATGATCATCACAATATAAGGATAATGGTAAGGAAGTAAATTGGTACCCCCAAGCGAGCACGGGCTCGCCACTTCCAATGCCTTTTTTTTCTTTAAATCTCACACCCACTTAACACGCCAAACCCTGATTGATATTATAAGGCATGGCATCATATTCTGGGAAAGACAAACAAAAAAAACGTATCGACTGGGCGGACAAGAATGCAGTGGAGAGATAGAGGGATGAGGAGAGAGAAGATACTGGGGGGGGGGATGGTGCGGTTCGTTAGAAGAGGCGGACGTGCTAGTGGTAAGCCGCTCCACTTTGGATAAAAATATGTATAGATAAAGCAACCAGCAACACACAAACAAAACGTAAACAAAAAAAAACACCAAAAAAAAAAACAAGTTCTTCATATCCGAGGACAATTTTACCCTGATCGCTGATTGTAAATCCTATTGTTTGAGAAGAACTGAACCTTACCGCATCGTGTGTTTTTTGTTGTTTGTGATGTGGTGTGTTGATTGGTTGTGGTGTGCGTGCGTGTGTGTGTATGTGTTGTGGTGTTGGTGTGTGGCTGGCTGTGTGTATGTGTGTGTGGTTTGTGTGTGTGTGTGCGTGTGTGTGGTGTATGTGTGTGTGTGGTGCGTCGAGTGGTGTGTGTGTGTTGTTGTGTGGTGTTGTGTGTGTGTGTTGTGTGTGGGTGTGTGTTGGTATGTTGTTTTGGGTGTATTGTGTGGACTGTGTGGTGTGTTGGAGGTGTGTGTGTGTGTGTGCTGCGGCGGCGTGCGTGTGTGTGTGTGTGGTTGTGTGTTGTGTGTTTGTGTGGTGGCCTGTGCGTGTGTGGGTGGATTGTGTGTCACTGTGTGTGTGTTTGGTGTGTGTGTGTGTGGTGTGTGTGGTGCAGTAGTCTTTTCGTGCGTGTGTGCTGGGTGCGTTCGTGTGTGTGTGTGTGTTTGTGTTGGGGGGGGTTGTGTGTTGTGTGTGTTGTGTGGTGTGTGAGGGTGTGCTTGCTTGGAAACTTCGCTGTTTCTCCCTCTCTATTTGTTCTCTCTTAGATGGGGGGTATAGTGAAGATGGGTGGTGTTCAAATGTCCCGGTGTCTATATGGTTAGATCACACGTACGTACTAGGCTGGAGATAGTGTGGTAGTCACCGTTCCCTGTGTCTTATTGGGAGATATTCACACTAGTCTGGAGATAGGGTGGGGAGGTCCCAATGTCGGGGGGGCGGTTTTTTCTTCTGGGATATCAAACGACTGTCTCCCAAAACCTTGAATCCGCTCTATATTGTAGTGTAACTAACCCGCCGCCACACACGACACACACACACACACACCACCACACACACACACCGACACACACACGCCCGCCCACACACACACCTTACCATCACGCGCTCGCGCGCACTGCCCGACCACGCACCACACACACACACACATCACACACCCACGACACACCCACACACACACCCACCGCACCTGCGTGCGCGCACGCGCGAACATACTCACGTACATATACTCACACACACTCTCCTCCCCCTCTCTCGATCTCTCTCCTCTCTCACCCACACAACACACACACACACTCTCTCGCTCCTTCTCTCTCTCTCATCTCGCTGCTCTGGTCTGGTCTCTGCCTCTCCTCTCTCTCAGCCCCTCTCTTCTCTCTCTCTCTTCTCTCTCCTCTGCCTCTCTGTCCTTCTCTCACACACACACAAACACACACACCACACACACACACACACACCCACAACATACCCACACACACCCACCCACACACACACCCACTTTTTATCTAATACATGATGGTTAAAAATCCCTTCCAAACTTGTCTGGACCGGTCGTGCTACCATCCAGAAGACTCCCACCGCAGCGTCCTCTTCTTTTGATCCGCTAAGCTCCGACCTACGAGGATGGAAAGAGTCCCCTGTGACCTGCTGCGTAGTTTTCGCACATACATGCTCGATGGTCTAGCCCCCCTTTGTCGTGCGTGAGACAGCGACCACTTGGTCCGGGGAATGGTCAGCCGGACATGCTGTCTGCCAGACTTTTGTACCACAGAATCAACTGCAGCATGAGGGACTATGGTGATTCTCGGGCTGCTATTTTCTCTGTCTTGGCTGTTTGTCGTTCTTCGTGTCTGCTGTATGCTCTGTGACTGTCTCCTTATGTGTTTATCTCCCTCTCTGTCTATCTATTGATCTATCTCTAACTAAACACACACACACCCACACAAACCAATGTAGGTACACACAACACAACACACCCACACAACCACACACAATATATATAATCTAATATATTATATCGAACACACACACACACACATTAGCACTCACGAGCACGCACGTAGCACGCACACACACAACAACCAACACACGCGCGCGGCAATGAGAGAGAGAGAGAGAGAGAGACGAGAGACAGAGAGAGCGAGAGCGAGAGAAGTATTTAGAAAGATTTGTCTTCTTTTCTCGTCTACATATCTTAATGAAGAATGTGTAATATAACCATGACATGTATGAAATGATCCTCTCTCCTCTATCTCTACTCTCTCTCACTCTGTTCTCTGTCACACACACACACACCAACCCCACACCACACACACACACACACACTCTCGTATCCTCCTATCTCTCTATAATTACACGCGCGAAGTACACACACACACACACACACACACTACAAACACACACACACACCACAACACACAAATGGTGATTAACAGACGATAGAAGTTACAAAGGTAAATACAACGCTAAAATGATCAGTACCGAAAAAATGGAAAGAAAGAAACACACTTCCTTAGTAAGTTGATTTTTTTTTTTTTTTTTGCCCAATTTGCCACCAAAACGACACCCGGTCTTTAATCCACGTGTTCATACGACGTTCTCGGAGGAGGAAGGTAAGGGGGGTGGGTGTGGTGGGCATTCTTATATACGAGTAGGGCTTCCGTGGTTTAAAACAATTAAAAAACCTATACCTGCTTGCATCATTCTTCCACAAGCAGAACATTAAAACCCTGCAACTTACCCACCACCACGCCATGCACGCACGAACTCACGCACGCAAGGCAGACAACGTACACAGTCAGCCGTCACGCACGCACGCCAATGCAGCCAACACACCACCCACACACACACACACACACACCCACACACACACACACACACACCAATAGATGTAATGGACAGACGGATGGGATACAGGACATTCCCTTCAGAAACAGATGACCCAAAAGCAGACAAGGTTTCACTTGTAAATGTGTTTTCTCTCTGGAACGTATTCGCAGCATCGAGAGTGTCTTCAGCAGATAACGAAAAAAGTACATGCCTGCAAAAGTACAAGATAGGTACTTTTATATATATAACTAAATAATCCTTTTCTTTTTAGATACTTAAGGTGAGATCTCTGTTCGCTCCGCCCCTCACAGTATGCGTATCATTTCAAATCAGAATGTGGACGTGATGAGCTATTTATCCTTGAATGTTCCAAAGGGTAATTATTTCAAGTAGGCATTTTGCGTCTGAAGAATACTCTCTAGGAAATTGGGGGGAGGAAAGGATGAGCGATGCGAAAAAGGGGGGTATGGAGGTAAAGGAGGGTGTGGACGAAGTAGACGAAGGCAACTCGGGTGGCTGGAGGTAGTTAGATTTTTTCCTCTCCGTCTTTTTAGTACCAAAAATAAAAATTGTGAGTAGAAGCAACACCAGTACATGGGACATGTTGACAATACTCTGATCTTGCTCACATCTGTCTCTCGAGCGAAGACCCTTCCCCCCTCCCACCCACGATTTTGATTTATCCCCTAGGTATAGCAATGGAATTCACATGAAAGCTATCTAAAGGACACTTGATTAACTTGTGCTTTGAAGTAGAAGCACGGTTATAAGTCCCCACTTGTGTGGTTATTGAAAGTTGGTAGGAGTGGAGAAACCATGTTTGTGACCGTCATGTGTCATGACAGTGTCGTCTTGTGTATGGTTATACTGTTTGGATGTCAAATGTATATATATTTTTTTTAAGGCGTGTCTTCTTCTACTGTTCCTCTTTCTAGTCAATAACAACGTTTTTTTAATACTTCACTTACCTCCGTTTGCTTTCGAATCCCCCTCCTCCCTTCTGCTCCCACTGCCCCCCCCCCCTCCCCCCCCTCCCCTCCCTCCGTCGTTGTTTACTGTTATACAGACACACATAATAACAGAAGCAGTTCGTGTACTTTCTTCCCGTGAGTTCGGAACCGTCTTAAACAACGACGGTATTTCAGTAAGTTTTGTTTTCTTTTTTTTCATGTAACTGGTTTCTGTAAAAGCATTATTTTGCTTATGTATACATTGTATTGGGCAGCGTCTTTTTTTCTCACCCAGGTTTTGCTTTTTCCTTATTCTTTTAATTAATAGCGTCAATTGGCATTGTCTATTTTTCTCATCCAGTTGTTCTTTCTATGTCTTTTTATTAATAGCGTCCATTGACCTGTGACATTACCAACTGCTGTCATTATGCAAGTCCATCGTTGCTCTTTTCAAATTCTCCAACCGGTGACTGTTCTTACATGTTTTAATACAAACACATGCGCACGTCACGCTAGCACGCACACACGACACGCACACACAGCCCAGCCATACACACATCTCTGCTCTCTCCCCCCCCTGTCCCCCCCGCCTCATTTCTTATTCTCTCTGTATCTCTTTTCAGTTTTTTTTTTTCTATTAAGTTAATTTGCATTTCCATTGATGCCTTGGAAGTTACATACAAATAGATGTTGTTTGAAAAACGTCGACATAGCATGTCGAGAGGCAATGGATGCTGTCATCGTAGCAGAGTGAAGCTAATGTAGTTGGCATTAATATGCTCGTGGTGCATGAGAAGAGAATAGGAATAGATCAATGAGAGACCAGAGGTATCATGTGTTACACACACCCACACACACAACACTACACACCACACACACACACACACACACAAACCCGAACGTCTAATATCACGGATTAGTGGAAAGGACGTTAAAATAATTACCCACACACAACAAAACCCATTAAAACGGTATTCTGGGTGAGTTACGATCATAATGAGACTAACTGGGGGGACGTTTTCACACTCAGCATACACACACACACACCACACACACTACACACACACTATATATGAACTATATATATATAGAGAGGGAGAGAGAGACCACACACCACACACACACCACACACACACACACCACCACCAACACAGAATATATATATGGATATATATATAGTGCACCCAAAACAACAACTTAATGGGTACTGGGGCATTTGATAACAACAGGTGATTACAGGAGAATAATCATTGTTGTTTACTGGACTACTGTGTGGATGCTGAGAGCATTGGACACGGGAAGTAGTGTAATGGCAGTGGTATAATGATATGGCGTGAGGGGAAAATGGATTAATTATCACTGACGGTGATGGTCATTTTTTATATGTTTGTATCTTATCAATAGGGGGTGTTGTGCGTCTCGCTACCAGTTAGTAGATGAATAGAATGATGACATATATAGACAGTTAGACAGGTGGATGGATAAGAGGTAGGCGAGCCTATGATGCTGCATATATGTTAACGCGCCAGTGCGGTCTTACAACCAAGACTGAGGAACCATTGCTATATTTTGCTGCTATGTACGCTCCAAGAAAAATCTCCACACAGAACAAAATGGAGACCTATTTCTCCATGTATTTCACCTGACCATGGGCCTTCAATACTGTCAATAGAGAGAGCCTGACGGGAGGATCATAGGCACAAATACAGATGACCTACCTGAAATGTCGTCTCTATGGTTGCGCAAATTCCATGGATCGGACATGCAGCCTGCATCCAGGTGCCAATGTAGAGGCATCTAGTCCCTTCCCGTGTCACAGCCTGGCGTTAAAGCAAGGCTGTGCATTAAGCTCTGTTCCATATCATATTCTCTGCATATGTTGACAGGTTCAGTTCAGAAGCGACGTAGGCATCGACATCAGCTTCAAGAACAGATGGGGAAGCTGTTTTTAAAACTCAGACAGGCTCCAGGCAAAATCACATGTAGATGACAGACACATCAGGGACTTTGCTGTTTGCTGCCTGACCCTGCTTGTCAACACTCGCTCAAAAACTGACTACAACCTAGCATCCGTCCGCCTGCGCCAGTTCGTTCTCACAAAGAAAACGAAAGTTCGCATCAACCTGCGCCAGGCAGACCCCACCATAAGGCCTAACATCAATGGTGTATCACATGGTGTGAGACTGGCAGCGTGTGTTAAATTCACCTCCTTGGCAGCACACTGCCACAACATTGAACGAGAAGTGAGCTCAAACTGCCAACGCAAGTGCAACCTTTGGAGAACCTACCATCAATGTTTGGAGGTTAAAGGAGGGCTTAGTCTAGAGAGCAAGCTGAAGGTGTACAGAGGTGAACTGTTGTTACGCGCCCGTCGTGGACGCTATATTATTTCAGAGCTCCCTCTGGTGGTGTTGGTTGTGTTTTGTGAATTAACAGCAAAGTGTTTTCAACCAATTTTGTATTGAAACGTTGACCCATCAGTTTTTCGGTGGGCAATATGCCGTTAATTCCAGTATGTTTTTCGAGCTGTGTGTGGCCTTTGTTGACTGGACTTATCCTGACTTCATGGGGAAACGCGCTCGGGGGAAAGCACTCCATGCGTGTCCGCTCAGCTGTCAGTCCGTGCCCGGTGGCTGTTGTGCTCGTGTTCCTGTTCTCCTTCCTTACTTCGATGCGACCGCCATGTCGAAGCGAACCCCGTGCCCCCAAGAAACAATCCACGCGACCGGGCATCGGAGGGCAGGCGCAGGGAGGGGAGGCACAGTTCTGCTGATCAACCGACCACCATCGGTACAGTTGTCCGAATGTTCAGTCCTCTGAACCAGAAAATGACAACATGGACAGGAAAAAATGGCCAGTGTTCAATTCCTCAATGAAAGAACCTAAGGACAGGTTGCAGAGGTGACTTTGATAGTGTGGCGAAAGAAAACAAGAACTGAAAGAAAACAATCGACAAGATTGGGGGAATCCAAAGTTCGACGATTTTTTTTGGAGGGCAGAAGGCTGACAGGAACATCTCATTTTGTCAAACTGCGACACACTCTGTCTCAGAGGGTCAAGCAGTTAACGATGGGTGGGACAGGAAAGGCTACGAAGGCCACGTCCTGGTCCGTCAGGCAATGGGCAGGGCACGGAGACGGGTGTCAATCCGCGCCCAGTCTTCAGTCAGGTTGGTGTCGACTGCCTCACGTCGCTTGCCGCTGGACTAAGGACGGGCGCAAACGTCGACTCCGGTCAAAAGTAGAGGTGTGTAGAGGACTGGGTGTGGCGTCGGGGGCTCTACACCTGAGGTCTCAGCTCGCCGGGGAGAAAGCCTTCCTCCGCTTCGACACCCTGGTCATCGAAGGCAAGACCTTTGTCTACGACTCCACAACCAGCGGTCTGGTGGAGCGACAGAGGCGGGGATGACGGGCAGGTTGTGTCATCAGAATGTGGACAGCAAGAGGAGACGATCTCCCAGCGTTCCCGTCTTCACCCTCGGTCATCGGCTGACAGCGCACACACACCAACCCATTTTATCCACTCATACACCCACACCTTTACCCTGTGAAGTGTTTTCTGTGTTTCAAATAATGGCGTGGAATGTTCAAGGTTTATTTTACAAGTTAAAAAGTTGTTCGTTCCGGTTTTTTTGTGAAAAGTTTAAATATTTTCCTTCTCTGAAGTGTGGCTATGTAAAAAAAAAATGATATAGAAAAATGCTCTCCCGGATTTTCATGTGTTTTATTCTCCACGCACGACAAAACTGAAAGGTGGTGTTGTTGTCTGTGTACACACATCTGTTATGTGCCATGTGGAGTATCTGCTTCAGTCAACAGAGGACTGTGTTTTTCTGAAGGTTGGTAAGTGTGTTGTGAATTCTCCGTTTGACGTTCTTACTGCGTTTGTTTACATTGCTCCTGAACGTTCGGTAATTTATGGAAAGAACAGTGATAACGGTATGATTTGTTAGAAAACCGTATGTCAGAGGTGATGGACCGATATCCTGACTTACCTCGGCTACTGTGTAGCGCTTTTAATGCCCGCACGTCTGAACTCTCTGTTGTGGATAACGTCAGTGAAAATAGAGATGCACAAATACTAGAAGATGCAGAAATATTAATGCAGAATGTGTCACAAACTATTCGTAAATCTAAAGACAGTGGTGTCAATAATTTGGTTTGTAGACTTACTGAACTATGTACAGAATATGATCTGTTAATTGTAAATGGAAGAACTGAAGGGGATAATGAGGGTGAAATTACATGCACAGCAAACCAGGGTAAAAGTGTCGTAGATTATTTGTTTGTTCACAGTTATTGTTTTGATACTGTGGTTGATATGTACGTGGCAACAGGTGTGAATCTGATCATTTTCCTATTGTTGCTTCCATTACTTATGTTGATGGCATGGAGACTGAGGGTAATGCTGAACAAATTGTACTGGAAGAAGAGTTTCGATTTGTTTTGAAGGAAGAATATGCAGAGTCATCTGCTGATTATATTTTCTGTAACAAGGAAAGAGAATTTCCAAATTTTATGACAGCACTTGAATGTGACGTTGAGGCAGGGTCGATCCTGTCTTGTTACATTCCTTCAGAACGCTGCCAGTCAAATGCGGTCAAGGCGGAAAATGCAAATATCCCGTGAACAGCCTCCCTGGTGGGACGAGGAGTGTGAGCGTGTGAAAGAAAAGAAATACCAACATCTGGTGTATTCAGATGGTCTAATTCAAGGGAGGATTTAACCAATTATCTGAATCAGAAGCAGCAATTTAAAAACATGTGTGAAAGTAAAAAAACGCAGTACAAAATGAGCGCGTTTTAAACGAACTAAATGCTGCGTGTTATGATATCAATTCCAGAGCGTTTTGGCAAAAAGTTAGGTCATTATCAACCAAACCGAACTGCTCGAATTTGATCTCACCTCGTGCGTGGTATGATTACTTAAAAAAAATTGTTCAATGTAGAGCGATCAGCGGATGACTCTGATTTCGGCCGGGAAGTTGATGATGTTCTAAATGATCATGTATCTGGAAACTGCAGTGATTGTTTAAATGCCCAAGGTGATGGGGACATGTGCATCAACCTGCGCCAGGCAGACCCAACCATAAGCCTAACATCAGGGTAAATGGTGTGAGTCTGACTGCAGTGAGTAAATTCACCTACCTTGGCAGCACACTGCTCCAGAACATTGACGATGAAGTGTGAGCATCAGAACTGCAAACGCAAGTGCAACCTTTGGCAGACTACACATCAATGTTTGGAGTAAAGGAGACATCAGTATAGAGAGCAAGCTGAAGGTGTACAGAGCAGCTGTTCTGTCACATTCCTCTATGCATGTGAAGCATGGACAGTGTACCAACAGCATGCCAAGAAGCTGAATCCCTTCCACACAACCTGCCTCAGAAGATTGTTAAACATAAAAGTGGCAAGACAAAATCCCAGACACAGAGGTGCTCGACCCAAGCAAGACCTGCTGAGCATCCACACTATCCTGATGCTGTCTCGGCTTCGATGGGCAGGTCATGTGGCTCGCACGTCAGACCACTGTCAACCCAACAGACTCTTCTACGGTGAGCTGCAACAAGGAAAGCGTTCCCATGGAAGTCAGAAGAAACGCTTCAAAGACACTCCCGAAACATCCTTGAAAGCGTTTAACATCAATCCTGAAACATGAGAACAAACTGCTATGGATCGAGCTAGATGGCGCTGCTCTATCCACAAAGGTGCCCATTTACGCGAAGAAAGGAGAACAGCTGCAGCGCAACAAGAAAGGCAAGGAAAGCCACACCTACAATCAAGGGTAGGTCTCTCTCATTGCCTGTCCAAGCTGTCACGGCACATTCCGTGCACGCATCGGCTTAATCAGCCACCTGCAAATCCACAAAGCATCTCACACTGCCCCCTCCCCCCTCTCAACCCACAGATGAAGTGGAAGTGGTGTGTGTGTGTGTGTGTGTGTGTGTGTGTGTGTGTGTGTGTGTGCGCGGTGTGTGTGTGTGTGTGTGTGTGTGTGTGTGTGTGCGTGTGAGCGTGTGTGTGGAAGAGAGAGAGAGAGAGAGAGAGAGAGAGAGAGAGAGAGAGAGAGAGAGAGAGAGAGAATGAAATGAAATGATTCACAGAGAGAGAGAGCGATAGAGGGGGGGGGGGGGGGGGGATACAAAAACGACTGAAATTTAACCAGCTCTTTCTGTCACAACGAATATGACTTTGCAAAATACTGAAATAAAAAGAATGCGTTACAAGAAGAGGTAGGAGAGGGGTCGGTTGCGGAAGGAAGGCAGCGAGCAACACGGTTAATAGAGGAGACGGGGTACGCACAAATATGGGGAAAAATATATTTCCTTCTCTGACAGTATCATTGAAAATGGGAACCGGGGTGTAACGAAAAGTTTTAACTCCCCGAATGGTTTGACTCCCAGGGAGTTAAACTGTTCATTTGTAAATTTTAACTCCCTGCGAGTTAACTGTTATAACTAATATATATAAAAATATATAAAAAAAAAATAAATATTTAAACTAACTCCCTGTGTGTTTCAGTTTGACTCCAGGGGAGTTATTCTGACATACCACCAGAAGGACTCCCCCCCCCCCCCCACCTCCCACTCCCCGCACCGCATTACCACCCATGCATGTTATACATATATATTCGAAATGTGTGTGTGTGTGTGTGTGTGTGTGTGTGTGTGTTCTTACACTAACTTGCCAGATCAAGACTCGTCAGGTAGAATTGTTTCCTTCGATATTATTGGTTTCTGTGAATTAGTCACGTGTCCTGAATTTTATTGAAAAAACGTGTGTTTTTTTCTGATTGGCTGGCCGACTTTCGTTTTCAGCTTGGCACACGCACACCACCACACCTGTGACGAGTCACTTGACAGCTTCATCAGATCGGTCCCAAGCAGAGCCCACCCTCTTGTACAAATTGTACAAAAACAGGCATCCCCCCCCCCCCCCCCTCTCTATCCTATGTGTCTCACACACACAAATTTCTAATCTATGCCAACCCTTTTTATCCTTCCTTCTCTCCCAGATGTAGCGAGTCAATACAAACAATTTTATGTCACGTCGCGACTTCTTGTCCATTCTCTCCCCACCTTCCCTTACCCTCTCAATCCCCCCCCCCCCCCCCCCCCCCCTCTCTCCGTAATTTGGCGGCATGACACAATGAAAATTGAAAAATTTCCATTTCTATACCATTTGAGCGTAATGGCCTACATTTATGGGTGACTGTTTGATAGTCGCATAGATCCCATGAGAGAGAGAGAGAGAGAGAGAGAGAGAGAGAGAGAGAGAGAGAGAGAGACAGAGAGAGAGATACAGAGACAGAGACAGAGATTTCTAAGACAAAGGCACCAAACCATTAATTCATGTATATACAAACTTTACATACAGATTATATACAAAAAGGCATAGTAGAATATCAAGGACATGCATAGATGAGCACATGAATATATACACGGACATTTCCTTTCCCTATGATGATGATGATCATGAACATTAAATCCCCTTCTCCATTCTCTTACAGAAAGACATCTGGGAATAGGGGGTGGGAGTCATCTTAGTCATGATCAGATTAACTCCCCCTCTGTTACAAAGTAACTCCCTGGGAGTCAGAAAAACACGTGTACACATTAACTCCCAGGGGAGTTATTCTAAACTGTGAAAAACTGACTCCCCTTTGTGGGCAGGGAGTTAAACTTTTACACGCCTGAATTAACTCCCGGGAGTTAATCTGGATATAGTACAGACTAACTCCCAGGGGGGTCATTCTGTTACAGGGTGGGAGTTAAGTCTGATATATGTACAAAATGACTCCCCCCTTAATGTTTTCAAGAATTTGTTGAGACTTGTACAAAAAAGATTTTAGAACATTTTGAAGTTTTACTGAGTGGAGTTATTTTGGCACAGGGTGGGAGTCATTCTAGTTTAACTCCCGGGAACAGTTTATTAAACCATCCCTGGGAGTTGAACCATTCGTTACACCGGAATAGCTCAGTTGGAGAGCGCGTGACTCGTAATTTTTGGTGATCCTGGGGTTGCGGGTTCGCATCTCTGCCAGGCCGTTTCGATACAGTGGGATTTTTCGCTCAGAATTAACATTGGTTCTGAATCGATTTCCCAAACAGTCCTTCGAATGTGACTATAAACCAAGGTTCCGTGTGTGAACATAACATCTTACACACGCATAAAATCCCATCAGCAACTTTCGGAAGAGGCCAGTTTGGCCGTTGGTATGGATGACACGTAACACATAGCATGCACCCTGCGTGAGAAATGGAAAGAATGAACGAAGTAAGAAAACTGAGTGAACGATATTGACTGGATGACACGGGAAACGACTGAATGATGCGCCGGCAGGCAGCTCTTCAGTCGGCACCACCCAGGCAGGCAGCCCTTTGCATACATGAGGGTATGGATTGTCAGCGCCTGGAATCCTCGAGAAGGCT
>JADBJO010020261.1:0-5000 GCA_016801955.1 Conus betulinus | reverse complement strand
TTGTTATAACAGGTCTAACTCTGGGAAATAACGGTGCAAAAATTGTTATACGTTACCAAAACTTAACTCTAGGAAGTAACAGTACACAGATTGCTATAACAAGCCTAAACTCTAAGAAGTAACAGTGCACAGATTGCTATAACAAACCTAAACTCTAAGAAGTAACAGTGCACAGATTGCTATAAAACCAGCCTAAACCCTGAGAACAGCTGTGCACAGATTGCTATAACAAACCTAAAGTTTGGGAAGTAACAGCCCAGAGGTTGCTAATCCACAAGCCCTAAACGTTGTATAGTTTTCTGACCGAAAATTGCTATAAAAAACACGAACAAGCCCAAGCTCTAGGTAGCAAAGAACTTAAAAATTGCTACAAACAAACCCAAGCTCTGGGTATTAACGGTGCAAAGAGTGTGCTATACCAATCTCAAAATCTGGTTAGTAACGGCACTAGGATTGCCATAACAATCCAAAACTCTGGGTAGTAACGGTCAAAAACATAATTGTATAAAAATCAATCCCCCCCAAGTCTCTGGCTAATAACAGTCCCTAAAACTGCCCATTGCAAAAAAAGCCCCCAAATTCTTGACATGACGTCAGGTCCCGCAATCACTGAACGTCGTCAGCGGCTATGCAAAGAAAGTCCAACCATTGCCCAAACTCCGAGCAGGGGCAGTCCGAACGCCACGCCACCACAAACAACCTAATCACCCCTGAAAGATTGGAACCGTACTACAGCGTTTTGGAGTCCATCCAAGTAGTCAAGAGCGATTTTTCGTCACTTGTGATTGATATTTCACAAAGATGTATTTAATTGCAGAGTGAGGCGACTGCAGGGCTGAAATCTAAACAAATCGGAAAAATTATTGATAAGACCCCCCCCGCCGAAAAACGTAGACAAACGAATCACAAGGTTGAGACTGTGTAGGATATTAAACAAGCATTATTGCGCACTCTGTTTTGCATTTTTTTTGTTTAAATTAATTTTGTTGGCTCAGCTTTGGGCGTACAATTCTCACATCTGATGTGAAAAGCCTCAACTCTATAATGAGTGGCCAAGGTCCGAAAAACGGCTGGAAAGAAAACTGAAAAAAAAAAAATCTGTATTGTGACGTTACAAAATCATTGCTGTAAGTTCTGGACATGTAAGCTCTGTAATCTTGGGGTGTGTAAAACAGCTTGGTGTAAATAGCTGAAATCGTGAAGATCCAGAAATCGCTTAGAACAAACGTATTAAAAATTCTGTCTCAAGTCTCTATGTCCGGATGCATGTCAATCTGTCTATCCATCTGTCGGTCTGTTGACCTGTCTGTACCACACGTGTCCGAAGATCCACAGTGCAGGTGGCACACCACAGTGTGAGGAATGTGTGGGGCGTTGGCTTCAAACAAACTGTGTGACCTGCGCTTACTTGTCACTTTATCAAAGTATGCATGCGCATTGTGTTTTTGATCGAGTGAAACGTGTTAGTGGAGGCCCGTTGCCATTGCCTGCGTGGAGGATCGTCAATTCGTACCAGACGTTTGGGTCGATTTCTTCTAGAGGTGTGTGGGGGGGGGGGCGGGGGAAGGGAGGGGGGGGGGAGGGGCTTGAAAACTCTCCTGCTGTCCATCCAGCAGCCGTAAATGGGTGCCTGACTCACTGCAGGGATGGTTAAGGCGCGATGGAAGGAGAGGGGATTGCTGGGCTCCGCTTTCCATCATGCTGTGCTCTAGACACTGGTGAACCTCTGACATTTCGCTGTCCCTATGACTGGGAGGGTTCAGGGATTGCGACTGTAACTGTTTTAACTGTTGAGGACAATATCTTTAATGCACATTATTGTTCCAGTGAATGTCCATTATGGCTCCCTTCAAGGTACTGTAGAGAATGAGCGTTCGAAAGGGACAGCAAAGGTTTCAACAACAACAAACAACAACAACAACAACAACTACTACTACTACTACTACTGCTGCTGCTGCTGCTGCTGCTTGCTGCTGTTACTGTTACTGCTGCTGCTGCTATTGCTGCTGCTGCCGTTGCTGTGTTGCTGCTGCTGCTGCCGCTACTACTACTACTGCTACTGCTGCTGCTGCTGCTGCTGCTGCTGCTGCTGCTACTACTACTACTACTACTACTACTACTACCACAACAACAATTACTACTACTACTACTACTGTCTGTCACTACTACTACTGCTGCTGCTGTTATAATTTTCATTTTCAATTATTGTCTTTGTTACTGTTATTATCTCATTATTCATCATCATCATCATCATCATCATCATCATCAAAATGTTGTTACTGTTGTTGTTTGTTTGGTTGTTGTTGTTGTTGTTATTATTATTATTATTATTGATGTTGTTGCTATTGTTATCATTTCTGATTCATTACTTATCATCATCATTATCATCATAATCGTCATCATCATCATCGTCATCATCATCATCATCATCAATCATCATCATCACTAGCACTATCATTATTATCATTATGATTTTATCGTCATTCTTGTCATCATTTCGGTCCGTTTCGTGTCCTCTTCAGCCTCGTAGCCCTCGGTTCCATTCCGTAATTTTAGTTGTTCATCCAAAACCACATTTTTTTTGGTACCCGGATCAAGAGAAACGTGACTGTGTTCGTACCTTTTTTTTCCTCCAAACTTCCAACTTTTCCACTTCTTCTTTTTCCATTTTTTTTCTTTTTTTTGTTTTTCTTTAAATTTTCAATGTCCTATGTATTTTTTTTTTTAAATAGGTGGGACCTCCATCGTCCTATTTTTCCTCCACCGTTTTTTAACCTTCCTTTTTTTTTTTCTAAATGAGGACTACCTCATGCTCACCAGGCAATGTCGTGTGTGTAGCTTACAGGTGTACTGTGTTCGTCCTTTGCTTGTGTTGTTTTTCAATTTGTTTGTTTGCCCTGCCCGAAGATCCCATAGATCGAACCGCGTTTGTTTGTTCTGTGATTTGTGCTCATTTTCCCCGGTCATTTGCCCTGTTTGACAACCGAAAAATGTCGTCATGACTAAGGATGTAAGACGTAACCGTCCGCTACAGCACCTGAACGTCCCGTCACAGCACCTTGTCCGTCACAGTCACCTAAACGTCCCGTCACAGAACCTAACGTCATGCCGCAGGACAGCACCTAAACGGCCCGCCACAGCACCTGAACGTCCGCCACAGCACCACTTACACGTCCGCCACAGCACCTGAACGTCCGTCACAGCACTTACACGTCCGCCACAGCACCTGACACGTCCGCCACAGCACCTGAACGTCCGTCACAGCACCTAAACGTCCGCCACAGCACCTAAACCGTCCAGCACTAACGTCCGCCACAGCACCTAAACGTCCGCCACAGCACCTAAACGTCCGCCACAGCACCTGAACGTCCGCCACAGCACCTACCACGTCCGCCACAAGCACCTAAACGTCCGCCACAGCACCTAAACGTCCGCCACAGCATCCTGAACGTCCTGCCACAGCACTTACACGTCCGCCACAGCACCTAAAAGTCCGCCGCACAGCACCTAAACGTCCGCCACAGCACCTACACGTCCGCCACAGCACCTAAACGTCCGTCACAGCACCTAAACGTCCGCCACAGCACCTAAACGTCCGCCGACAGCCACCTAAACGTCCGCCACAGCACCTAAACGTACCGTCACAGCACTAAACGTCCGCCACAGCACCTGAACGTCCCCCAACAGCACTTACACGTCCGTCACCAGCACCTAAACGTCCGCCACAGCACCTAAACGTCCGTCACAGCACCTAAACGTCCGTCACAGCACCTAAAACGTCCGCCACAGCACCTAAACGTCCGCCACAGCACCTAAACGCTCCGCCATGCTCCTAGACGTCCGTCACACCACCTAAACGTCCGCCAAGGCACCTAAACGTCTGCAACAGCACCTGACGCCCTAATGTCGTGGACAGTTGTACATGATAATGACAGATACTTGCAGACGCCGCTGTGACTACTGTCTGATCCCATAATCTTGACAGTTCCAAAACCATCCTGCCATGATAGAGTTTAACACACGCTCGCCTCCACACATCTGTGCATGACTCCGTTACAAGTTATTACTATCATTTCTGTCCAGAGTCAGACATTTCCTTTTTATCTTTCGTTTAAATTGCTATTACCTTCAAAATTTTGCTACATATACAAAACTAGCCGTCTCCCCCTCCCCTCCCCTCCCCTCCCAAGCTCCTCTATCCTCTACCCTTCCCCCCCATTCCTCCCTTGTTTCCCTCCCCCCCCCCACCCCATTTTCCTGACCCTCTGCTCCCCCCCCCCCCCCCACCCCCCCCCCTCCTTCCAAGACACCCCCCCACCCTTCCCGTGTATACCCCCCTTCCCCACCCCTTTCGCCCTCCCGGCCCTGCCCCCGCCCCCCCCTTTTCCCACCCCATCCCCTCTGTTCCTGCCCATCCCCCCCATCCCCCCCCCCCCCCCCCCCCCCCCCCCCCCCCGCTCCCCCTTTCCCTTTCTCCGAGTCTCTAGCACCAGAATACGATGCGTTCCTGAGGTACCCAGTATGATAATGAGTAGTCTTGCCAAATTGAAGAAGATCAAACGAAAGCTGCGGATTAGTCAACGACAACAAAGGCTGCAAGCGAACTATGGCAGACAGACACACCGACCGACGCACACCGAACACACACACTTACACACACAACACACACACACACACACACACACACCACACACACATACACGCACACCACCCACAACCACACACACACCACAGAGACCGAGAGAGATAGAGAGGAGAGATCTGAACTCCGAATGGTTTAATGAATATGCCATAGGTCCCATGTCATGGTGAGGTTTTTTACAACAGCAAACATGATTAGGATTGATGGGCATCTTAGTACATAAGACTACTAATAAGCACCCACACACCCCCACAACACACACACACACACACAGTAAGACTAAATCGGTAGCCAGCCTAAAAACCAATTCACTCACGACACCGGAATGTTGGGGCATATTTTAAAAGCCTTTCAATGA
>JADBJO010020260.1:17864-31629 GCA_016801955.1 Conus betulinus | reverse complement strand
GGTGTAGAAATAAATAAGGCGGTGGGACAGAGTTCCCATGGCTGTCCCCTCTCCTTCCCCACCCCAACCCCCCCCACCCACTTATCACCTTTCGCTTTCTAGTGTCGATTGTCTACCTTTCTCTGTAGAGGGGACGTAGGGGAGAGGACCGAAGAGGGAGGGGTTGGACAGTCCTGGCCAGTTGCTTGAAATTTTGGACAAACTGAACCGCGCCAGTGGAGAGAGAGAAGAGGAGCGAGAGTGATGAGAGCCGGAGGCAGAGAGAGGAAGAGAGAGAGAGAAAGTCGAATGTCGGGTACCCCCCAGGTCACGACGGGTAGCGAACGGTCACCACCACAGGAGAGTGAGACCGCACCTTGGCAAACCACAACCACTCTCAACCACAAAAAACCTAAGGACCGGCCCGTACAATCAAAGACAATATTTACTGCACGATTACGACACACTGCACACAGTGCGCACACAGTAAAGTGTGGGGGGGGGGGGGCACGGGGGGCCACTGGCAGAAGAGAGAGGACAGACCATCGGGGGCAGGAGAAAGGATGGGAGAGAAGAGCAGATACGGATACGGAGAGGTCCTCGGTTTCGGGTCCCCCTGTTGGCGGTGCCATTAAAACTACTGTCGTTTTAGATGACGGGGTCGCCGTTTTTTTCGCTTCGTGAACCAGGTAATTGTTCAAAATAAGAATAAAAGGAAACAATGTTAACCCCCCCGTCCCAGGATGCCCCAAATCACACGCCACATCTACGTTTTAGTGCCCTTAGGAAGAAAGAGAAAAGGGGGAAGAAATGGGGACAAGCTAAAAATATTCCTACCACAGGGCCTGAATTTCCGGAAAGAAGGGAGGGGGGGGGGGGGGGGGGGGGGGGGAGAAAAAAACCCACAGAGGAGACAGGAGGGGATGGGCCACCACCACACCACTCTGGACATTCCCACAAACTAACCACCTCATCTTGTTGTGTCGGCCCAAGTCCAATAAAGGTCTTGATGGAAGTCGGGACTTGATCCCAGCCGGAAGTCGGAAGCGCACCACGCCCCCTACTAGCCGTCGCCTCAAGCACCTCTCCCCAGAACCGCGGCCACAGAAGGTGGTAGGCCCGGAAGTTCCTGAGGCGACAGGCCGAGACCGCCGAACCACCAGGAAACGGAGCCAAGCAAGCTCATAAGGGGGGGGGATCAGGCTGTACCATTAGCCTGGGATGTGATTCAGTTTGGTTGCCAGAGAGGCTTGCACAGTCCTTGAACGACTCTTCTGTAGGGACCCGAGAAAGAGAAAGAATGAATGCGACGACTAAAAAAGGACGCCGACGGAACCATCGAGAATGTCAAACTCCAACGGTGGCGCCTCTGCAGTCTCCTCATTCACCACACCCAGGGGTGAAAAGCCAGCCTGGCATTGCTAACGGCGCTCATACTCTTTTGGAGTAGGTTGGCGTGCACCAACTTGTCACCTTCCCGCGCAACGTATATCACAAATCCCAGTCTCTCACGCGCTTGAGAACTGGGAGAAGGGACCCCTGCCAGGCACGCTGCCAGCTTGTTATGGTGGGCGGGAGCAGCGCAGCAGCAGCAGCAGGACTTCGTTCTCCAGGCTCGTACCATCGCGTCGGCGCAATCTTCTTTGTCTAGTACCTCTTTGGCCGCTGGGCCCAATTCTGGGAGCTAATTCAGCAGGTGGATGGCGATTCCGCTCTTTGAGGTCACCCAAGCTCTCTTGAGGCACCTCTCGATACTCAAATAGCACAGCTGGCAAAAAATCGATCCCACTCCTTGCTTGATCCCACTCATTTGCTTGAGAGTACCATTGAACCGCCCTACGAGTCCATTGGCCGGTGCATGGTAGGGCAGTAGCCGCGCCTCCTTGTGGATCTGGAGAAGCTTATACACCTCTGACATGATGTCGGACATGAATTGGGTCCCCTGGTCAGACGGGACTTTATCAGGAATTCCGGTCCTAGTCCACATGTTCTAGAGTTCTTCTGCAACAGTCACGGCGTCAGTTCTTTTCAAAGGTGTGGCTTCCAGATATCTCGTAGCGCAGTCGACCATCACCAAAACATGCTTGTGGCCACGAGCTGAAGCCGGGAGGATGGGACCGATCAGATCCACTCCAACTTCAGCGAATGGTGAACCGATTAACGGGACTGTTCCCAGAGGCACACGAGTGTTACATCCTTTCGGCGTCGTCCTTTGGCCACGCGTCGCATGTCCGGCAGTTACTTCCTGACATCAGAGGCAAATACCAGCCAGTAAAAATCTTGCTGGGACTCGCTCCAAAGTATGACGGGCTCCTAGCAGGACGTGTCCCAATCGCAACACGGTGTTACGCGGCGCCTTTGGCACCACTAACTGCGTGGCTGTCAGAGTAGGAGTGACAGAACGGCGATTGTACTAGCCCCTTCCGTCGGACGAACTCCATGGTTGTTCTCCCCAGTCGCCTTAGGTCCCCTCCCCACAAGCAGTCGAACCTTGTTTCGGGTGGAATTCTTTTGCCTGGAGCGACTTGATGGCATACGGCTCCAGGGTGACCGTCTGCTTCTGAGAAAGAGGTTTCAGTAACGGCCGTAAAGTTTCTCTTTCTCTTGGCTGAGAAACGCGTGGTTACGGCCGCAACCACATCTGGAGGGAGCTCAGGTGAGATCCGTCGGGGTTCTCCACTCTCGAAACGAACGGAATTCCCAATGAGGAGAGATATGCTGGTTTCTTGAGAGCTATGGCCCAAACTTTGCCTTCAAAGTAGGGGGTGGAGATATCGTCAAGGACCTGATCTCGCGATGCTTGGAAGTTCTCTTCCACCCCGGCTACATGGCACGATGGTCCTTGGATGGCGTCTACGGGCACTAATTCCTCGTCCACAAAGATGGCGGTCGCACCTGTATCGCGGATCGCCTCGACTATCTTCTGGCCCACGACGGAAGGGAAGGTTGGGCACTCTGGGGTAGTCACCTCATTCTCCCGTAGGAGACAGTGACCCAAAGACCACCGGACTTGCCCCCTTGTTTCCTCTGCGGGCAGTCACGAACGATATGTCCGCGCTTCCCACAGAGGAAGCAAGCCCGAGGTTCCGGACCAGAGCCTCCCCGGGAAGAGGGATTTCCTGCCTCGGCGAAGGAGGTGCCTTTTAATCCTCCTGTTTCCGTTCCTTCTCCCCTCGGTGCAGACAGGGATTGACGAAAAGTGACGCTTGGCGTCCGCGAAGGTTTCGGCTATGCTGATGGCCTGGGCGAAGGTCTTCGGTTGCGACTCTCCCATCTTGAATCGCAGATCCAGTGATACGGAGCTGGAGAGGTGCTCGAGTAGAAGACCGTCCTTCGTGTCCATTTTCGAAGCCTTGATTCAATATTCGAAGGTGCGTCTCAAGCGTTCGCCAAACTGAAAGTCTCATTGGAATCCTTCCTCATAGTGCAGAATTTCTCCCGGTAAGATTCGGCAGTCAGATGTAGGCGAGAACGAAGAGCAGCTGGTAAAAAGTACTTGGCGGTCCTGGTAAGAAGTACTTGGCGGAATATCCACGAAAGCCTCTCTTGCCTTCCCCGTCAGGTTTCCAATCAGGTACAGTCCCTTCTTTTCGTCCGAAAGATCATATGCAGCGGCCATCACTTCAAAGTGTTCGATGTACGTATCGATGTTATCGGCCGAGCTGAAGGTTGGCATCCGGAGTTTCGGTGGTGCCAAAGGGAAATCCTCTCCCCTGGCTAGGATGTCTCTTGTCCCGGATAGAGGTGACACTGATCCGTCAACAGGGCGTAGCTGACTAAGGAGTTCTTCCTTCAGCCTTTGACGTTCTTCTTCCAGACGGGCCTCAAACTCTAGATCCCTCTTTTCCCTAGCTTCTCTTTCTCTTCTTTCTTCTCTGTCTAGTCTCTTCTCCTCCATCTCCATTTTCCACCTCCTTTCCCTCGCGTCAGCTTCCAGCATTCTGTCCTCCATTGCAAGTCTCCTGTCCTCTCGCTCTTCCCTTTGATTTGATATCACCCACTGGATAGCCAAAGTCACTGACAATACGCTTGTCACCCACTGGATAGCCAAAGTCACTGACAATACGTTTGTCACCCACTGGATAGCCAAAGTCACTGACAATACGTTTGTCACCCACTGGATAGCCAAAGTCACTGACAATAGGTTTGTAGTCTTCCAAGAGGGACTGCAGTGAGCGAATTTCACGCTCTTGAAAGATCACCGAATCAATGTGTCTGAAGAACATGTTTCTTGCGTCATCAAGGGACACATTCTGTAGATTACATCGCTTCACTGACCTGGATTTTTTGTGTGGATGATATTGCTTCTTCCAGCAGGCTTGGTGGTACTTTATGTCATTGACAAATGCGTCTGTTGGTGATGATGCGATCAGCTGTTCAAGGCAATACTAGTTTATCCTCATCCTCGATTAGGACAGTATGGCGCTTGAAGGTGTGCCAGGCTGAAGTTGTATTGATTCTGAAGAGTTTGCCATGGACTCTGTTTGGGTGTTTCGTGTCAGCACCCTTCTTACACCGAACACAGGTTTCCTTCTCATACAGTGGCCCACCCACAGATGACCGCAGGCGTTTGGCGGGCCTCTGTCCCTCTGTCTCATCAGCAGATCTATCCTGACTTTTGGAGCTTGATGCTTGGCTCGAATTTGGGGCTATATCACTTACTTCTTTTTTGCGTTGTCGGAAACTGTTCAAGTTTGTGTTAAGACGAAATTGTTATGTAACAGCTTTGGTGCATGTAGTAAGACCCTGGCCCATCTTCCCATGAAGTGGTGTCGTAAACATCACCGTATCTGTCAAGTCCTAAACAAGTTTTTAGCCTTCGACTGTAGAGTCTCCCATTTGCTTTGGGTGATGGTATCAGACGATGCACAAGGATTTCCACATTTCAATACACATTCATATGACTTTTTTTTTCTGTTCCAAATGTCTTGGGTATTTATTCCAAATCTTCAGTTGATGATGGATATGTTTTTAAGCCACGCCGCATGCAGTAACCTGAAACATAAATAAAGACACACTATTTCAATCAGTAGGTCAGTTCTACAGAAGAAGGTATGCACATTACAGTGAGTAATACATGTGTCACCTCCGTAACTCAGCTCAGCACATACAAAGCCCTCATGAGAGCACTCTGTAGAGGAGACATGACGACTTTGCAAATTTCACCGTTTATATCCAAAAAAATGGCGGCCATCTTGAATTTAACCATCAAAAGTAGGTCAAATCATCAAAATAATTCAAAATATGAATTCCTCATGCATGCCCTAAAACCCCCAGAAAAGCATGCTTTGTTTGGCAATCTAATCCAAACTAGAGAAAAGCTATTTTTCAAAATGGCCGCCGGTGGCCATTTTTGATTTGGGCTCTCAAAAGTTATGCCCACACTTTTGCGAGGGTCATGGGGTCTTCTGGATTTGACCCAACTATCGTTTGTTCGAATATTATCAGAGACTGCCCTCAAGGGAGTAGAGGGAACACGGCGGGGGGGGGGGGGGGGGGGGGGGGGGGGGGGGGGGGGGGGGGGGGGGGTATAATAAAGACTGATTAATTGTGAGAAAAGAATTTCCCGTACCCTCTCACATAAACTAAGCGAATAAATGAATAGGAAAAGAATTACTTGCAAGACAGAAGTTTATGCATGTGATGAGCGATAACAATGTGAAGAATATGGAAATTTGAAACCAAAAAAACGTTTTGGATATTCAGTTTAGACGCTAGTCTCTTTTGTTTTAATTCGGTAAAAGAGATTAGAAGGAAGGAAGACATGCATGCCTGTGCGCTTGTTCTGTCTGTCTGTCTGGCTGGCTGGCTATCTGTCTGTCTGTCTGTCTGTCTCTCTCTGTCCTTCTTCTTCTTTCCCACTCCCTCCCTCCTTCTCTCTCCCATCGCTCCCCCCCTCCCCCCCTCTCTCTCTCTCTCTCCCTCAACACAGTCACACACACACACACACACACACACACACACACACCACACACACACACACACACACACACACACACACCCATCCCTCCCCCCCCCCCACACACACACACACGCACGCACACCACGTAAGCATACACACAAACGTATGCACAAAGTCATACACACAAGCAAGCAAGCACACAACACACACACCACACACACACACACACACAACACACACACACACACACACACGCGTGCGCGCACGCGCACGCGCATGCGCATGCGCATACGCATGCATAAGCGCGTCACAATGCCAGCCTTAACAGTAGGGATCTCTGAGATTAAGATAAACTCTTCTTTGAAATTCTGAGGCTTGCACAGATGGGGGTGGTTAACTTCGTTTGATCTGACCGACCTGTAGCTGTAAGAAAATCCAGGTTTACACAGCTGCACCCAACGGAAGAGCTACCGGTGCGAAGAAAAAAAAAAAAGCGATTGGACTTGCATATGCAATATAGGAACTGTTGAACAGTTTCTAACTCTTGTCCACGAACAGTCATACAAAACTGTTGATGGTGTTCGTCGTGTGAGCTGGTTGTGAGCTTGGTATTTTCGGCGATGATTCTTCTTCCTCGTGATATCTTGTTGGTGTTCTTCCTCTTCTTTTCGTAGAGTGTCCACAATCATCAAGTTGATTCTCCTGACACTTCTGTGTGTATGACCTTTTTTTTTTTTTAATCCCGCCTTTAAGGCAGCCATACTCCAGCTTCGGGGAAGGTGCATGCTATGTGTAACGTGTCATCCATACCAACGGCCAAACTGGCCTTCTTTTTCCGAAAGTTGGTGATGGGATTTTACGTGTGTGCAAGAAGTTCTAGGTGCGTTCACACACGGAACCTCGGTTTACAGTCTCATCTGGAAGGACTGTATGGGAAATGGAGTCAGAACCAATGTTGACTCCGAGGGAAAAATCCCCCTGTACCGAAACGGCCCGGCGGAGATTCGAACCCGCGACCCCAAGATTACGAGTCTGGCGCTCTACCAGCTGAGTTATTCGAACCAGGTCACAGATTTGCGAGATCTTGTTCGCTGTCTGCCAGACCATAGATGTCATGATGGTGACGGAATGTTCGTGGTGGCCCTTCCTGGAATGCTGACTGTGCTAGCATGATCTTTTCAGGTGCGCCAGTTGTGAAGCATTCCAGAAAATATATGGAAAGGTGGAAGACAGAAGGTAACCCTGGCGCACACCAACTAAAGTATGGAACCACTCTTGTGATCGCATCCTGTATGAGCTGTGCACTAGTCGCTTTGGAATAGAGTTGCTCCATGGTGTTGATAGAGAGACGGGGTGTGGGGGGTGGGGGGGAGGGGGTGGGGGTGGGGGGGGGTGGTGGCTCCATCTAATGTCATTTCATTGCATGAGAAATATTATGGTGTTTCCAGTAAGAATATAACCGCACTTCGTGCTATCACAAGCTGTTTATAAGTGTACGTGCGCGCATGCTTGCGTGTGCGTGTCGTGTGCGGTATGTATATATGCATGTATATATACATGTATCTATGTATGTATATATCGACGGATGGATAGATGGATGGATACATAGATGTGTGTGTGTGTGTGTGTGTGTGTGTGTGTGTGTGTGTGTGTGTGTGTGTGAGCACGCGCGCGCGCGCGCGCGCCCGTGTGTGTGTTTCTTTCATTCTTTCTTCAGTCAATGTCTTTCCACTGCATGACAGATAATTATGTAGTTTCTATAATCAGTCACGAAAAGAACACCACTTCCTATCACCTCAGGGAATTTTTAGTTGAGATTGGGTACATGTGAGTGCACGCCCGAGCGCTTATTTGTGCGCGGGCGCCTGTGCGCGTGGGTGAGAGAGAGAGAGAGAGAGAGAGAGAGAGAGAGAGGGAGAGGGAGGGAGGGAGAGGGATAGAGGGAAGAAGGTATTAAGAGGAAGATGGAGAGAGAAACTTACCATTTAAGTGTACGTGTGTACATATACATTAAATATGCCCACCGAAAAAGTCAACTTTGTTTCACCCACTGTCTAGTCATAGCTTTTAACCTTACTCTTAAATCACGCAAAATAAACGCAAACTTTAACAGTTCAGCCCACTACTGTAATCCTTACCTCCTCATGCTGCCGTCCATACAACCGTAGTTAGACCGGCAATGACCAATATGTCAGTTTTAGGGTTCAAATTTGAATTTTTGAAAAAAACAAAAATTCCTGAGATATGATCTCTTGTTCATAAGTGATTGACAGCTGTCAGTCTCTCGTTACTTCCATAGTCGTGTCGCGTACTATGACTTTTCTAAGTGATTCATGTCTTGAGTTATGGTCCCTGAAAGGATTCCACGTGTGATACGCTGTGGACAACGGGGACGGTCATATGATGCTGCGTGTGTGGAAAGTGTCTTTCTCAGATGGTCCACAGTGACCACTGGCGTCATACCGGCCATCAGTGGACAGGAGCACCCAGAAAGCTCAGTCAGGGCAGCTGGCAACGAGGGTGAGGCTGAGATGGGGGATCAGCATGAAGCATCAGGTCAAGTGGGACCCACGTAACATGGCTCTGGGACCGAGGAGGGGGTGTGAGGGGGGGGGGGTTTCTTGACGCTGGAAAGAAGGGCGTCAACAAGCCGGCCTACGGGGACTGCAACAAGTTTACAGTGAAGGGAACAATTGCCTATCAACCCAAAACACCCGTGAAAGAAGAACGACTGCACCTCATCCCTAGTGCCACAACTCTCTACCAACCTTAACCTTAAGAGCTTCCAGACATAAAAAAAAAAAGAAAAGTTTCATGCCAGCTTCTTGAGTTCTATAGGCTGGGTTGAAGTGAATGTGTATTGTGAGAGTGTTAGAGGACCCCCCCCCCCTCCCCCCTTCCCCTCAAAACTTGAGCCAGAAGTTAGAGGAGATGGGAACAACAATAATGTATGCACCCCCACCCGCTATTCCTCCGAGAAAAAAAAATGTAGCAGGATTAAGCAGCAGCTACCACCCCCCCCCTCCTTCTTTCTCCCCCTCCCAACCTCCCATTCCCCCCATTTCCTCATCTCAGTGGTCAATGCGTCCTTAGGGCACTTCAAGCGAACATCATAACATAGGCCTGCCTTTTCCTTAACGTCATCGGCAGGAGGAATTATGATGTTCTGTGAGTACAAACAGCTTGCCACCTTTTGAGAATTCAGCAATGTATTGTGTATTCGTCTCTCTCTCTCTCCTCTCTCTCTCTCTCTCTCTCTCTCCTCTCTCTCTGTCTCTCTCTCTGTCTCTGTCTCTCTCTCCTCTCTCTCTCTCTCTCTCTGTCTGTCTGTCTGTCTGTCTGTCTGTCTGTCTGTCTCTCTCTCTCTCTCTCTCTCTCTCTCTCTCTCTCTCTCTCTCTCCCTGTCTATCTGTCTGTCTGTCTGTCTGTCTCTCAACATTTTTTTTTTTGTTCTTTTTTTCTTCTTTCTTTCAACGACTCGTTTAATTTCTTGAAAAGTCTAAGAACACTTTGTCACATGTGCTTTGACTTTATCACAATTACATAATGCCTTGTTGCACCACATGATTTTACACCACACTGTATTATATACAGACTATATTTCTCATTCAGACGCTGAATGCCTACTGTTGGGGGATGGCTTGTACAGTTTGTGTATTCTACTTATAATGAGGAGTTTTATGTGCATTACTAACAAAAAAAAGTTGTTCGTATTCATTGCATGAAGTTTAGGCTGTCAGTGAGACAATCGGGTTCGATTTGCTTATAATGTTAAATACTGGGTGCCAAACATCTTTGTGTCCGTGTCTGTTCATCAGCCAATTCATCCGACTGAACATCCGCGTAAAAATGTGTCAGTAGCCGGTGATTGATTTTCATGTGCCTTTCGCACTGGTTTTCTCGGGTCGTTTCCTTTCTCTTTTTCCTAGAGGATTCCATCTTGAACCTGCAAGAAAAGTCATCGATAACAATTGAATCTGCAAGAAAAGTCATCGACAACAATTGAATCTGCAAGAAAAGTCATCGATAACAATTGAATCTGCAAGAAAAGTCATGGATAACAATTTTTTTTTACGTCTGACGTCGGTGTCTACACAGGACGCGGGTGGAAACACTGGGATTCTGGATCCCTCCCCCCTCCCCCCTTCCAACCAACGCCGTCTCCTATACACACCACCGGCCCCATTCCGAAAAAAAAAAAAAAATGCTCGACTTGAAAAGCGCCTCATCTCTCTCCCGCTGCATACAGGTATTTCCTGGTCACTCACACTTATTTATCTATTTATCTTATGTTACTTTTCTTTTTGTTGGTCGAGTACCATTTCCAATGACTGCACTCGAGAAAGAAAATTCACCCCCTCACTTCTCGTTCGATACGTGTTCCGTTCCTGATTTTAGATCCTATTATTCAAAAGTTATTACAACAGAGGAAAGGATTTCTTTTTAAGGAAATGAAGGGGAAAAAAAGGCAAATGAAGGAACGAATGAACGAACAAACAAAAACCAACCCTTCAAAGCATGAAACGAATCAAAGAATAAAGGAAATAAAGCAATCAAAAAAAAAAAAAAAGTAATGAGCCAGCTTCAAATCATCAAGGCGCAATAGAGAGAGGTGAGGGCGAGGAGGAGGAGGAGGAGGAGGGACAGAGATGGAGATGCAGAGGGGAGCAGTTTTCTGAGGGATCGTCCGTCGCGTGACCGGCCTTCCCGCCTTCCCTGGGGGAATATTCCAGACCGGAAGAGACGAAAGGCTAATGTCTAAGGCACTTTCATCCCAGCCTTTCCGTTTCCATCTTTTATCTGGTAATTTGATGTTCTCCCTTAACACATTCCTCGCCTGCGGGTTTTCGTTTTCGCGTTGTTTTCTGTTCGTTTCTGTTTCTTGTGAACGATTCTCTTTCGGGTTCCACCTTCCTGTTTGTCCCTTTTTTCCCTCTGCCTGTCCGCCTAAAACCACTCCCCTTACCTCCCTTTTTTACGCCCCCCCCCCCCCCCCCCCCCCCCCCCCCCCCCCCACCCCCCCCCCCCCCCCCCCCCCCCCCCCCCGCCCCCACTCCCACTCAGAAGAAGGAAATCTTTTGAAAGGACTTTACTGGACCTCTTGAATCATAGAGCATTGCGTTACATTTCATACGCACAATATCTCGCTCTCTTGTGCGCATGTGCACGCGCGCGCGCATGCGCGTTCGTGCGTGCGTGTGTGTGTGTGTGCGTGCGTGCGTGCGTGCGTGTGTGTGTGTGTGTGTGTGTGTGTGTGTGTGTGTGTGTGTGTGCTTGTGCGCATGTACGCATACACACTTGCAGACGCTTGTACAGTAGCTTTTCTTGTTCTCGCGGTGAAGTCGTTGCGGGGTCCAAATTCTTGTTGAGTTGTGTTCAGAAGTTAAGAGGAAGGACCAGGGCGTTGTGGTGAAGGATTTGTGTCTAGTGCCTGATCTGCACGTCTTCTCTTAGGTTTCCTGGTGACCTCTCTTTTAGCACCACACAGGCCACTCGTTTTACACCCATTCTTACCTTTTAAAAGGTGAAGAGGCTCCGTGGTGCATTCCATGTCATGTTCCACTCACAGGGAAACATATTCTTTGAGAGTGTTGGGACTTTGCACGATGTGAGACATAAACACTTTACAGCAGACTCCATGAAAACCCTGTTCAGAGATGTCCCACCTGACGTGATCTTTGAGTTTCTGAAAGAGATCAACATTTTTCATCTGATCTAGGATTTTACGGAAGAAGGATTTTTAAAGAAATGTCTTGTACGCTTTTAGAAGATGTATTTTAAAGAGATGTGTGAACGTGTTTTTGTGTGTGTGTGTGTGTGTGTGTGTGTGTGTGTGTGTGTGTGTGTGTGTGTGTGTGTGTGTGTGTTTGATGACTTGTGAATTGATTTTAACGTGGTGACAGCCCTGATATGGCCCTTTACGGTCGGCTGGGCTATATGCAACATTACCTTACCTTACCTTGCCCGAACTGAACATTTTAAGTGCTCTCAGTGTCTTATGCCTTGGGGTGGGGGTGGGGTGGATGTGGAAGCCGAAGCCGCGTAGGATGTGGAAGGGAGAAGGGAGAAAAAGGGGGAGAGAGGGGTCGAGGGGCGGGAAATGAGAGAAGAGGGCTTGTATTCCTGGAAGTCTTTTCCTCTCTCGCCCCTCCCCCAATCCGCTCCTGACCTAAACCTAAGACGCTTTTTTTTTGTAGCTAGAAGCAGCGTGCCTTCACAGAGTTAGAAGAATACAAACTGCATAGTTACGGAGATATAAAGATCTGCCCTGCATGTCATCTTCAGATGAGCGTCACACTTCGTGACTGACAAACAGAAACATACATTTTCAGCGTTCACACACGAGGAAAACGAGGCAATACCACCACGTACGCTGGCACATCTGTCTTAAATGTTTACTCTGTGTGTGTGTGTGCGTGTGCGTGCATGTGCGTGTGTGTGTGTGTGTTTTTTTTTTTTTAAATTGATGAACAACATAAAACAAAATCTTACCAGGAGTAATATTGCGCTTTGCTTGACCGTAACACAATCCTTACATCCGCATTACTGGCAAGATTAGAATCAGGTCACTTACTACCGATGCTGCCGCACACATAGGCCAAAAACATCGGAAACAAATAACAGAGCTGGTTTCTTTTTTTCATTTAACGATATCTTTGCTCGTTTGACTTTAGTCCTGTGGTTTCTCTTTCCTTTAACGAGATCTTTGCTCGTTTGACTTCAGTCCTGTCCTGTATTGCATTACAAAAACCCATACATTTGATTCAGGTTTGAAAAAAAAAAAAAGATTCTAACCCCCCCCCCCCCCCCCCCCCCCCCCCCCCCCCCACCTCCCCATTCACGTTGTTGTGTTACTGAGCCGATTCCTGTAGGGCAGAACTGCGAAAAGTGGAGAGTTTTGTGTTGCACAGGGAATAACTATGAAGACATAACATCAGTATATTAGGTAGGTATGCCCCTGTGGCAATATATATCTTGTTTCCGTGGTAGACAGAATGGACTGTAAAATAAAAAAAAATGAATCAGAGACGAGGCTGTTTAGCTTGGAGTCGGTTTTTTTTTTTCTCCAGTCCCTTTTATATGCATATCTTAACATGGGGTCTGGGTTGCTTAATTCGCCAAATTCTGTTAACTATCTTATGATTGGTAGATGTCAACAGGGCCATTGATTTGTTTGCTCGCGTGCAAACACCCTCCCTACTTAAAAAAAAAAAATTCCACAATGGTTTTCGAAGGATTGACAAACGTGGAAGCGACATTAAATTAAAAAAAACAACTAATCGCTCAGAATGTCGAAGCTAGTCTGTATTTTTCAAGAGCTCTTTCTCCTTCACATTTTCTTTTTGCCTCTTTCCCATCGTCCTCAATGTGTCCTTCCCCCCACCCCATCCCACCCCACCTCATCCCTCCCCACATTTCTCTCTCTCTCTCTCTCTCTCTCTCTCTCTCTCTCTCTCTCTCTCTCTCTCTCTCTCTCTCTCTCTCTCTCTCTCCTTCCCCAACCAGCTCCAGGCCCAGACAGTTTATTCATAACCTGAACCTTTTCAACAGTCTTAGTTTTAACCAATTTTCCTTTCACTACCGCTACAGGTTACCAACTGTTGTTTTTTTTTTTTTCACTGCTCTCTGTTTTGGCTGATCCGCAGCCAGCCAGCATTCATAATCATGTTGCTAGGGCATCACACAATGCTGTCTTTTTGGGTCTCTTCACGTTCCCATCTCTTTCAGCTCTTGTCCATTCTTGAGCCACCTGTGTTCATAGCATGGAAGCTAAGCTCAGAATGATTCACTCTTGCGTCCAACTATCCTTTTCAAGAAGATGGACACTGTACCTCAAAGAAGAAGAAGAAGAGAAAAAAAGAAAAGAAAAAACAAATAACGATT
>JADBJO010020260.1:12864-15364 GCA_016801955.1 Conus betulinus | reverse complement strand
CCTCGCCCTGAGTAGGGACTACAACATGCAGTGAAACCAATTAATGTAAAAAAAAAAAAAAAAAAAAAAGAAGCAAGCAAAGCGGTTCATGTAATCATAAAAGAACATCAAATGAAAATAGAAGATAAATGAATATTCGCATTCTGCATTTCGATCGCGTATCAGCTTCGAACCTGCCGAGCAACAAATTGCTGACTACAGTTTCTTATGTTGATTTCCAATAGTTTTACAGAGGGTGGTTGGGATGACGAGAAATCTGGACCCTCACTGACCCTCTCCCCCCCCCCCCTCCCCCAAAATCTCCCCCACACCCCTGTAATCCTACACCCTCCTATGCCCGAATCTTCCCACCACTTCCTTCTGAGCCAGTCAACACAAACTTTTCTCTTTTGTTTGAAACAAATTTTAAAAAGGTGTTGGAACAGCCCCGCAACACCCATCTCGCGCTGAATTTGAGAAGATAATTAGTTGGTCGTACTTCATGCTCGTCGTCCTGGGTGGTCTTCATTTGCCCCAAGGAGACCTAAGAGGTCAAAAACACGTTGTGGTTTGTCTTGTACTTCGTTTGTCCATGTTAGCAATGTTGGCAAGAGTTACTTACTTCAACACCTTTAATTTTTTTTTTCCAATTTTTGTCAGCAGTCATCTAACTTTGCAACTAACTTTTTTTTCGTTGTTGTTTGGTCAAGTACAGATCCGTCTGACAGCACTAGAGAGAAAAAAAAAAATTATCCTCCCACCTCTTTCACCGTTCAGAAAGACGAAGTGGTACGTTCCATCCCTCAGCCCTGATGTGTCCCTTTGCGATCGGCTGGGCTATAAGCAGCATTAGCCTACCTTACCATACGTCCATCCCTGGTTTTAGAGTCCATTAGCCGAAGTGAAAATGACAGGAAAGGAAGATAGTGAACGAAAGAGCAGTAATACAAAATACCAGGGACAAAAACAAAAAAAAAAAAAAAAAACGAATGAGACGAATGAAGGAAGCACAGAAACAAATCAATGAAATGCTGTCACCAGACTTCAAACCACCGACAAGCTGTCCTGAGGGTAGGAACAAAGAGAAAGAGGGACACAGATAGAGAGACCCTACAGACGCCATCTTATGAGAGGGGGTTGGGGGGGGGGGGGGGGGGGGGGGGGGGGGGGGGGTTTTCAGGTCACCGGCGTCCCTGCCTTCCTTGGGAGAATTTCCCAAACCGGAAGAGGCTTAAAGATAAGTAGAGTAAATAGAGAAACCGTTATCATCCCAAGCCTTCCGTGTTCCTCCCTCTCTCTGTTGATGTGGTGTTTCCCCATAACATACGGCTTGCCTGCCTGCTCTCCTGATGTGTTGTTTTCTATTCTTTTCTTTCTTTCTCAGGGACGCATCGCTGTTGGGTTTCACGTTCAAGGTGTTTTTTCTTTTTCTCATTCTCGCCTCCTAAGCAACATCTTCTCTCGCTCCTTCTTTGCTCTCGCTCCCCCCCCCCCCCCCCCCCCCTTTCCCAAAAGAAAAAAAAAAAAGAAAACACGTGTTATAGAAAGGACAAAGTACACACATTCCTAAATACACTGATTCAACGAGCTGGGGCATTACATAATCATAACCTTCATTTAGCGCTGAAATACAGACACGAATAAACACAAAATTTCCCTCTTGTGTCCACTTCGTGTGTGTGTGTGTGTGTGTGTGTGTGTGTGTGTGTGTGTGTGTGTGTGTGTGTGTGTGTGTGTGTGAGTGAGTGAGAGAGAGAGTGTGTGTGTGTGTGTGTGTGTGTGTGTGTGTGTGTGTGTGTGTGTGTGTGTGAGTGTGGTGTGTGTGTGTGTGTGTGTGTGTGTGTGTTCTGTCCCCCTACCCCCCCCCCCCCCCCCCTCCACACACACACACAGATATGGCATGCCAGGCATGTCACATTCAGATGTGTGTGACACTTCGTGGCTGAGAAACTGAAACAGAACGAATGGAGTCTCAGCGTGGGCGGACGTGGAGACGACCCGTAATCCGACTCCAGGCTGGCACATCGCCTGAAAATGCTCACCGGGATGTAATACTGCCCTTTGCTTGACCGTTACACAATCGTTATATCCGAACCAACGGCAGGATTGGAATCAGGTCACTCCCTCCCGGCGTTGCTGCTCACACACAGGCCACGAACATCGGAAACGAATAACCAGCTGGTTTTTTCTTTCCTTTAACGACATCTTTGCTCGTTTGACCTTAGGGTGCTCCTATGGTCTGATGGGAAATCTACCCATTTAATTCGGATTTTTTTTTCGGTACACATTCTCCACCTTTTTGCATTATTGGGTTATTGAGCCGATGTTCTGTGTGTGGAAAATTGCTCGTGTCGTCAGCGAACAAAACGACGTCATTTCCGGCAGAACTGCCAAATCTGGAGAGTTTTGTGTGGCACAACGTAATGACTATCCAGGAAGAAAGGTCGTTATGTTTGTTGGGAGAAAAAATGTACTTTGCACCAGAAACCATGGCCGTTTACGTTTGCTTTGTGTGCTGTTG
>JADBJO010020260.1:5000-7500 GCA_016801955.1 Conus betulinus | reverse complement strand
TGTTAAAACCGGTTCTTTGAGAGGTCGGGGGGGGGGTGAAAGTGAAAAGCTTGATCCTGTTTATAAAAATGTAACCTCCGTACATACTACTAATTATTTGAATGAATGTGGTTGTGATTTACCTTTGCATGTGTTGGGATACAATCAATCTGAAGAAAGAAAAATAGAGCAAAATCTTGTGTGATGCTGATTATTATTCATTGAGTCAAGGTGCTTTTATTGAAACTTGTGATCAGGGGTCGTATAAAAAGAATCATCATAATGCTGCCACGATTGATGATTGTTCAAATGGTTACAAGGGGACATATCAAAACAAAGATTATGTTGTTCATACAAATCAGGACTGTTCACTTTTTTATGAGGATATGTCTCTAATGAAAACATATGATGTTGATGCAGATGTTGACTGTTTTGATCATGTAACCCAGCATGCAGAGAACCTGTCTATAGAAAGAAGAGCAAACTATGAAAATCAAGAGACAGTGTCACAGAGACGGCATCACAGAGTGTCTCTCTTAACACATGTACACATAACAGAGGTAATGATGTATGTACAGATAACAAAACTGATATAAAACATGTTTCCTTCTTACACTGGAATGTCAATGGCCTTCTTTCCAAAATGGATTGTCGAGACTTCCTTTCTTTCTTGTTTGAATTTGACTTTATATGCTTGGTTGAAACGTTTGTTCAACATGTCCCATTGTGTGCTTTTACTGGATGCACCGTATTCAAAAAACCTGCTTTCAAATTCACGAGGCAGGGCAGACATTCTGGGGGTATAATTTGTTTAATAAGAAATGAACTGATGTCGTTTGTTCGTGAAATCGATGTGAACCATCCAAACGTAATTGTATTCTTGATTGACAGATGCTTATTTGGTATTATAGAAGATGTTTGTATGTTTGTTCCTATGTCCCACCAGAGGGTTCGCCCTACTATGTACACTTTGATATTGGCAATGGCGTAAGTTCATTGGAAGAATGTATTTTTGATTGCATGCTTGAATATAAAGATGTATATGTAATGTTATCCGGTGATTTGAACAGTAGAACAGCTAGCATCTCTCTCAGACATACCAAACGACAGTGATGATTATGGTGTTAACGTTGGTAGTCATTCTGTATTTTCTGGAAGAAGATCAGCTGATCACGTACTTAACAGCTATGGAAAATGTCTTTTGAGTATGTGTACTGCACTTGGTTTTATACATTCTTAATGGTTTATGTGATTTGAGATTTCGATGGAAATTATACCTATATATCCGATTCAGGCAATAGTGTCAACGATTACTTCTTATTATCTAAGGATTTTTTTCCCCTTTTCGTTGTTTCTTCTTGCAAATTAATGGTCTCAGAGAGACTAGAATCAGATCATTTACCTGTGTGGAGCTTCACTTCAAGTTTTCGGGAGAAAAACGCGCTGTTTGTGTAAATATAGATAAAAGATGAGTTCATTGAAAAATATGTGGAACTGTAATATGGAACAGTCATATATTTGTGCCCTTAATTGTTCTGAAGGGTTGGCATTACTCGATCGTGCTATTGATCTGATTAGTCATAATTGTAACGATGCCTTGATTGTGTTTAATGAGTACATAAAAAAAACTCTGGAAGCTGTATGAAAAGAAAATCAATTTAAAACGCAACTGAAAAAAAATAGTGACTGGTATGACAAGGAATGTAAAGATAATAAAGTAAATGCTATAAAAATTACTGCGAATATTTCTGACTTCCAAAGATCGAGTAGATAGTGATGCCTATTGCAGAGCAAGAAGAGAATATAAAAATCTGTAAAAAAAAAAGGAAAGAAAAAAAGAATATAATGAGTTCTTGACTGAGAAGTTACTTGCCTCTGTACACAATCAGAAGGAGTTCTGGTGCAATGTTAAAAAGATCTCGTATAAAAGAAAACAGCCTTATAATAATATAACAACTGATGACTGGTTTAAGCACTTTAAATGTTTGCTCGAAAGAGAAGAGAATTGTTTGGAACAAAATGATGAGGATGCGCATGATGATGTCAGTGAACAAGGACAGGATTTTAGTTCAATGAATCGACCTATATCAAAGGAAAAGGTTATGTTAGCAATACATAGATTAAGGAATAATAAAGCCGCTGGGCCAGATGGTATAGTTGGGGAAATGCTAAAAACATCTGGGGATCGTGTCACTGAATTCTTTGTGAAACTATTTAATACACTATTTGATAAGGGCATATTTCCAGAGACGTGGACAGTCTGTAGTAGTCCCTCTTTTCAAAAAAGGTGATGTAAATGACCTGGGAATTACAGAGGTATCTCAATTTGTGACGCAAGCAGTAAAATCTACAGCACGATTATTATAACAATAGACTCCAAGAGTATGCTGAAGAACTTAACCTAACAGGCGAATACCAAGCAGGATTTAAAAGGGGATATTCTACAATTGATCATATATTTACATTATTAGCTATGGTACAGAAACAGTTCTCCTTTAATCGCAAATTATATGTTGCTTTT
>JADBJO010020259.1:30000-31630 GCA_016801955.1 Conus betulinus | reverse complement strand
TGAGGGCTAGGGCAAGGCGGATGTAAGCTGCCGGCTTTGGTTTTGGTTCTTCTGTTTCATAATTGATTGGGCTTTGAAGCTAGATTCAGAACTAACCAGAACGTGTGATCTTGGAGAACTGTTCGCATGGTTTCTTCCCATTTGGGCTGTGTTATTGGATTTTTCTTCTTTAAATGGCTGTAGGTGTTGGAGGGGCAGCCATGTTTTGGCTGGCAAAGTGGTTACAATTCAAAGATTGATTATAAGTGAAACTGCATTCTGAAAAAGAAGGATGGAAGGGACCTCAATGCTTTGCACAGCACTTAAACCTGTCCCATCCTCATGGGATTCTGGTTTTCCTGGTTGTGGGTTATGATTTCGATTGCTGTGTGGTGTGTGTGTGTGTGTGTGTGTGTGTGTGTGTGTGTGTGTGTGTGTGTGTGTGTGGTCTTCCATGCCCTTCCCTCCCCTCCATCTCCCCTCTCTGCCCTCAGTAGCATGACTCCTTTGTGCTACTCCTTCTGGTTTCCCCATACACAGGTCCACCAAGGCTCACCCCATCACAGCCCCAGCACTGCAGTTTCACAAGTCGCAGTCAATGTCAGATCATTGCCAGGTCATCTGCTAGAAGAAGAAGCTCATCACAGGGCGCCTGTTGTGGTCCTTCATACACAGGACACTATATTCTACGCCTCCTGCTAACAATAACAGTAACCACCGAGTCACAGAGCCAAACAGCGCTACTACTTCGGCTATTCAGCGACGGTCATGAACCTACCCATACCGATGACCTGGACACAACTCAACGTGAGCGTGGATATGGAAAGGAACCCCCAAGTGAGATAATCACTAATGTAACACTACTTAAGTGACACAGGTGATAAGACATCGACACTCAGTTATTACTATTTGTGTTGCCTTGGAAACAGTATTGGCCAGAGATACAGTCAGAGAAGATTTCCTTTCGGACCCCTCGTCCAGTTAGAACGAGGTTTATCTTATCTGTGTTGAAGATGAGGTAGATTTTTACTCCTAACAAAGCAAAAGTTTCTTTGCATTTGTATCTCCTTAACCCTTCCCCTTTCCAACAAGAACCCATCTCTGTGACTGGCTGTCTGGCTGTCTGTCTGTCTGTGCATCTGTTTATCTGTCTGTCTCCTTCCCCTTCCCAACCAACAACCATCTCTGTGACTGTCTGTCTGTTTGTCTGCTCTGTCTATATCTGTTTGTCTCCTTCCCCTTCCCAACCAGCACCCATCTCTGTGACTGTCTGTCTGTTTGTTTGTCTGTTCGTCTGTCTTATCTGTGTTCTCCTCCTTCTCCTTCCCAACCAGCACCATCTCTATGTGATTGTCTGTATGACTGTCTGTGTATTTGTAATGTCTGTCTGTCTGTTCATCTGTCTCTTTTTCCTCTTCCCAACCAGCAACCATCTCTATGACTGTCTGTCCCTCTCTCTGTCTGTCTCTCTTTGTATGTATGTTTCTGTCTGTCTGTCTGTCTCCCTCTCTCTCAATATATATAGTATTCCTTTTGTGTTGACGTAATCCTCTAACTCTCTCTCTCTCTCTCTCTCTCTCTTCTCTCTCTCTCTCTCTCTCTGATTCCATTATTTTGTGTTATGTTGTAACCAACCATGTATAACACACAC
>JADBJO010020259.1:22500-25000 GCA_016801955.1 Conus betulinus | reverse complement strand
GATGGAGAGAACAACAAATGAGAAGGAAAGATCCTTCAATCAGCCAAAAAACAAAAACATCTCTGTCACAGGGCATAGAGCACGTCCTTGTGGACATGTTATCTCCTGCATTAATGATGTATCGTCGAAAAGGGACAAGACAGCGAGGGGGGAGGTGCAGTGAAGGGGGGGGGAGAGAAAGAAGCCTTGCTCCTCGTGGCGTGTGTGATAACAAGGCCATCAAGGAGGCGGCGATTGGAGTGCGAGTGGAGAGCCAACATTCCATTGCCATTGCTGCTGGTATCCAATGGGGGCTTCAACGGGATCCAAATTAACACGTTCATGACCTAACAGCGGGCGGCGGGCCTTTCACTCACCCCACACTGTTTGATTAGTGCGTCCCGACATCACAGACGTTTGGGTCTGGATATAGGGAATGGAAGGGGGAGAGTAGGTGTAACGGCACGCGAGCGAAAAGGGTTTTGAGGGCGAGGATGGTAGCAAACAAACGGGTGGGAATTGTGTGTCCAAGTCACCATGCTCGTCTTTGACGTCAGCCGTGTCTGTGGCTGTTCTGAGCTGAGGGAGTTGTCGAAGCCATCACACAATTATGTGTGAGCTTGCTCAGTTGGTTAGGGGCGTTGTAAACAACGAAATGGCTGAGTAGCTTACTTGATAACTGCAGTGTAAATGGGCAAATTGGCAAAGTAAATACCGAGTATGTGATGAGTGAAAGAAAATGGAGAGAGAGAGAGAGAGAGAGAGAGAGGAGGGAGAGACCAGAGAGAGAGAGGAGAGAGAGAGAGAGAGAGAGACAGATGGACAGCACAGCAGACAGGACTAAAAAGTTTTATTCTAAGATTTACATGAGTTCTTTCATCGAAGGTCAGCGCACAAATAGTCACAGAAATTATCCACAGACAGTACAAATTGAATTAAATTAACCAAATAAAATTCCTGCATGGCACAAAAATAACACCCTCAAAAGAGAGACAGAGAGGAGATTGAGAAGAGAGGAGAGCCCCGGGGAGAGAGAGAGAACGAGGATGGGCGAGAGACGAGTGAGAGGGGGGAGGAGAGAGAGATCGAGGAGAGAGAGAGGACGGCAGAGGCTGGAACATCTCATTCTACAGATTATCAAGACAAAGGAGTGCTATAAACTCAGTACATACTCACTGTACACATTAACACACCACACACTATATGCACACACGCGCACACTCACGCACACACAAACACCAAACACACACACACACACACACACCAAACACACACACACACACACACACACACACCAACACACACACACACACACACGAACACGCGCGCGCGCGCGCACAGAGTTCCTATCGTCCTTAATGAGAAGACAGTTCATCAAGACTACTACGATTCACATGTAGTTTGCATATAAGGAGGCTGTCTGTCTCCCCTCGCACCCCCTCACCCCTACCCCTGCTGCTCCTTCCTGCACCCCCACATTCCCTGCCCCATTCCACCCATCTCTTGCTGCATCTGCCACCACCAGCCCCCCCACCCCACCCCACCCCGCACAACCCACCTACACCTACACATGGACATCTGGCAATCATTGGAGGCCAGTCATCGATGTTGTATTTGACGTATTAGGTAGTTAGCTGCTGTGTTGTTCTGGGGAGGAGAGATTCTGCTCACAGAACAATCGGTATTGTAAGTTAGAATGACTTTTGTGTAGCTTTATGTCATAAACACCTAGTTGAATGAATAAATAAATAATACAGGGTAAATAAGAAAACCGACAATGATTAACAAAGAATCAAATTTTCGATAGATTAAAAACAATAGAAATATGACACGTATATGAATAACTAAAAATAAATAAATAGATAAACGCAAAACTGAAATAGGATGTGTGCGTGGCGAGCGTCGCTGAGCGGGCGGGTGAGCGGCGTGGCTGTGAGTGTGTGGGCGCGACAGAGGAGAAACGCGTTAATGTTGGTCATGGTAAAACAAAAGGCGAGGTTTTTGACCAAGGCTCACGGACATCTAACCTATCACCAAGCCCTCCCTCCCCCCCCCCCCCCCTCAACCCCCCCCCACCCCCCCCCCCCACCCCCATATCTCCACAGCAAGACCCACAACCCATGCACCCTTCACGTTTGAGATAGGCAAATATAATAGGCTAGGAATCTCTCCTTTCTCTCTCTCCTCTCTCTCTCTCCTAGCTCTCCTCCTCTCTCTCTCCTCTCTCCTCTCTTCTTGTGTTCTGCCATTTTTGGTGTGAAATTTATGTGTGATACGCATTGTGAGTTTGTTGAGGATGATTTGACATATTGTGAATGTGATACGCCGCCTGGGGGCTCTAGGAAAGGGGAAAGGAAAAAAAAAGGCGGTGTGTATTTTGGTAATTGAGGTAAGCTGACTTGCTTTTGGTTTGGGTTTTTCAATTTTCATAACTTTTGATTATTTGGCTTTCTTGAAGGGAGATATGATTCAGACTGCAGACCACCGTGTGGTCTTGGAGAGACCCTGTTCGCATGGCTTT
>JADBJO010020259.1:0-12500 GCA_016801955.1 Conus betulinus | reverse complement strand
TATGTACACACGCACACGCACACATACACACACACACACACGACACACACACACACACACACACACACACCCACACCACACACACCACACACACACACTCACACACACACACACACACACACACAACACACACACACACACACACACACTCACACACACACACACACGTGAGTCATGTTTCCAGTGTGCATTCCTTTTTTAACAACCTGTACGTCGTTGATTTTGTGACCACCATTCTTAACAATGATCGACGGCTTTCTAATCGAGTTGCAAGTTGGTGTGCTGGATTTTGCAGCCATAGACACTCTCAAACAAACAGGCATTTGCGCGTGCGCGTACGCACGCACACACACACCACACACACACACACACACACACACACCACACACACACACACACACACACACACTCACACACACACTCACACGCACGCACGCAAGCACGCCGTACGCACGCACGCCACACGCGCCGCACGCACGCACACCACAATAACATCGCCAACCCCCTAAAAGCTATATGCGCTTTACAATCGTATAACATTTCTTCTTCTTTCTCCTTCCCAATACTTCTGTCTGCCCCGCTCCCCGTCCCCGCCCCCTCCTCCCTCTCACCATCCCCAAGCGAAAAAAACGCAAATAAACACAAACTTTACCAAAAGCGAACAGACTAAGGCCTGCATGATTGATTGGGCGCGAATATTCCTGACCAGTTTCTGACGGAAATTATTGAAAACAGACATGTGCTTTTCTAAACATTTTTTGGTTTTCTTCAAGTCTGAAATCGATTTGTGTTCCACCAATCCCAGATTTCAATGGAGAAACCGATAGCTCCTGATTCATTGCAGACCGCTGTGGGGGTCTGGCCTGCCAGTGTGTCATAAGCTGTTCACTCAGTGACGCAGGGAGGGCACTGGAGGTCCGAGCTGTCTTTACAAACGCAGCGTGGCCCGATGCCGTGTCCCCATAGTCAGCCGCGTGGACAGATGTTGTATCCCCATAGTCAGCAGCGTGGCTGGATGTCGTAACCCCATAGTCAGCAGCATGGCCGATGTCGTAACCCCATAGTCAGCAGCATGGCCGATGTCGTAACCACATAGTCAGCAGCATGGCCGATGTCGTAACCCATAGTCAGCACACACATGCATCCTGATAGTCAGCACACACCAGATGTGCCATCCACATAGTCACAACGCACGCAGCACGGCATCTCCATAGTCAGCACGTGGCACGTACGCCCATAGTCAGCGGCGTGGCAGATGTACCCACAATCAGCATCGTGGTAGATGTATCTCCCTAGTCAGCATTACGTAGTAGAATTTCTTCATAGCCTTCCCAATACTAGATGTATCTCCATAGTCAGTGGCCGATGTATCCCCCATATCCTCCGTGGCAGACCTTCTCCATAGTCAGCAAAAAAAACGCAGTACACAAACTTTCCAAAGCGAACAGACTATGGCCTCCATAGTCATTGCGTGCGATATTCTCTCCATTTCTCACGGCGTGGTGAAAATCTCCATAGTCAGCAGCGTGGCAAATGTGTTTCTGGTTAGTCAGCAAGTCTGGTAATCGGATTTGTGTTCCCAGCATCCCAGATTTCAATGGAGAAAACCGCAGCTCCTGATTCATTGCAGACCGCTGTGGGTGGTCTGGCCTCCCAGTAGTCAGCATAAGCTGATGTACTCCATACGCAGCAGGGTGGGCCGAGCTGTATCTCCATAGTCCAGCAGCGTGGCAGATTATCTCCATAGCAGCGTGGCCGACAGTAGTTGTATCTCCATAGTCAGCAGCGTGGTAGATGTTGTATCCCCATAGTCAGCAGCGTGGCCGATGTATCGTCCATAGTCAGCAGCGTGGCCGATGTATCCCCATAGTCAGCAGCGTGGCCGATGTCGTAACCCATAGTCAGCAGCATGGCCGATGCATCTCCTGATAGTCAGCAGCGTGTTGCAGATGTGGCCATCTATCCCATAGTCAGCAGCGTGGCAGATGTGGCATCTCCATAGTCCATAGTCAGCAGTATCGTGTCACGGCGTGGTAGATGTATCCCCATAGTCAGCAGCGTGGTAGATGTATCTCCATAGTCAGCAGCGTTGGTAGATGTATCTCCATAGTCAGCAGCGTGGTAGATGTATCTCCATAGTCAGCAGGCGTGGTAGATGTATCTCCATAGTCAGCAGCGTGGTAGATGTATCTCCATAGTCAGCGGCGTGGCAGATGTATCTCCATAGTCAGCGGCGTGGCAGATGTATCTCCATAGTCAGCAGCGTGGTAGATGTATCTCCATAGTCAGCAGCGTGGCAGATGTATCTCCATAGTCAGCAGCGTGGCAGATGTATCTCCATAGTCCAGCGGCGTGGTAGATGTATCTCCATAGTCAGCAGCGTGGCAGAGTGTATCTCCATAGTCAGCAGCGTGGCAGAGTATCCCCATAGTCAGCAGTAGAGTAGCTGCATTGACATTTCGGATCCAAATTTGACACCAGCGTCTAGGGCAGCCTCCTCGTTGCGATCTCTGAAAGAAGACCATACGCTAATGTATGTTTTTGTCAAATGCACACACACACACACACACACACACACACACACACACACACACACACACACACACACACACACACACACACACACCACACACACACACACACACAAACCAACAAAAAAACACTGTTCTTAGAAACCACCATTTTTCTACAACAAGACAAGTCACTGATCACGATCGCAGATATTTTCGATGTTATGGGTCCTTCGTAATGTTTTGTTTTCTTGTATTATGACCTGATGGGATGGTGAGATGTAATCGTCATCAAAACAGAGAAGGTAGACTGCTGAACTGATGGGATGGTAAGATATGATCTTCATCAAAACAGAGAAGGCAGACTGCTGAAAACGGCTCATTGTTTCTCACTGTGGCTCATGGAATCAATGCTGATTATTAAATCATAATTCATTTAAACAGATAATCTAGCTGATGAAGAGATAACTGTGACACATGAAAACATGTAATTAGAAATAATGAAAAAAGTAACTATGGCTCACAAAACAGGGAACTATGACTGGTGATTACAAGTAGACATATAGCAGAACTCGTGTGGTTGCACACAGGTGTGCTTACTACCATTGTGCGGGCTGTATGCCTACTGAAATACTGTTCTGTTCGGAAAAAGCGAAGATCATGGCAAGAAATAACTGCCAAAGTTGAAAGTTTACACTACTTACTATGGTCATAAAGGTGTTTCCTACCTTTTGAGTGGTCAGTATCCTGGTGTCAGAACCAGTGAACATGATTGTTGACGTCTGAACATCTCTCCTTGTTGTCATCATGACCGTTTCCCTCCAGTGATGATGGCTGTTTGGACTGTAATCATGATGACTAGGTTTTTGTGTGTGATGATTATTGTTGTGTCAGCAGTGAAATAGCTTTTTGGAATATTGCCCACTCTCGGAGGGTTGTCCACAAGGGATGTCAAGCAGCAGGCCTGAATGTCAGTTTGAGAGGAACAGAGAGAGTCGGTTTTCATTTTTTTTTTACGTTTAAATTGGGGCAGAAGCGTTTAGCATTCGATGCGAGTCGTTGGTGAACATGTGGCATCCGTGCCTGGATTGTGAAGATCATCATGGGCAGACGGGTAGACTGGAGGGGCATTATGTGAAAGACTGCCCGGAAAGGCATGTGTTCAAATTGGTTTCATGAAAAGCAAGTGCTGGACTGTGATTTGAAAGACAAAAGCAAGAGTTCCATATTCATACAGCAGAATGTTCTCCCACCGAATTACTCTGGCCAATTTCAGGTCGCCACTTTTTATCAGCAGAACGGAGAGATCTTGATGGAACTTCAGTGTATTTATCAAAGCTAAAAGAGTCACGGAGGGGCGGCTCCAGAAATAATAGACCACAGAGGCAGACCTTTTGGTATCTTATTGTTTCAAGAGCAGGAAGCCAGTGTAAGTCTTCAAGGAGAGGTGTGCAGTGCTGACTTTAAGCGCTTTTAAGATGAGATTGGCGTCTGGAAATTAGGAACTTACCGGAGATGTCTGAGTACGTCTGGTTGACAGGCAGCGAGGAATGAAGTTTAACAAAAATGCAGTCTAGACAGCAAGTCATCAGATGTCTTTTACAATGCAGTGCGTCTGTAGGAGTGTAGTCTGGTTTCAGCAGCCCCCACGCAGGGCATGTAGTTGACGTGTTTATGATCTCAGTATCAGGCTTGAATTCCTGTCTTCGTTTTTACATGATGCTTACTACCAGAAGTCTGGCGGCTCGACAGTTGCAATGGCAGGATAACTCAGATCATGTGAGGACTTCTGGCTCATGTCGTGCTGAATTGTGCACTCCGTGATGCTGAGTTACCTAGTCATCCTGACAGATTTCCACATTGAAATGTCGGATGCTCTCCCCTCAAACAGCTATGGTCATAGTAGGACGCCAGCCACTTTTTTTTCTCTGCAGATAGGTGTGCGACGCCATCAAAGTAAGATTTCTGTACAGAATTTCACCAGGGACCAAACCCTTGTTCCCTTGGGTCGTTTAACGTACTTTAAATTTATGCTGAACTCGTATCGTCGTTTATCGGTTCATCCAAACGGCGGCAAAGAAACTGTCCTCAATCTCTCCGCTCTCTTCGGTTCTGTTAGATATCAAAATGAGACAATGACGTGTTTATATTGTCAGTGTATGCGAAAACAACGAGTAATTTGAGTTGGCGAGCGTCATATCCCCCAGAAAAGAAAACCTCATCGAATACTGTATAGGAAAAGGATAGAGTTGAAAATGTAATAACAGTTTTTGTCAGTGTACAAATACCCACGCACAAAAAAGGAAAAGAATAAAAAGTAAATGATGTTTATTTAATTTACACAATACAGCATACAAGCGAATTGTGGACAGGCATGTCTCCCTCCACCACAGACCTCATAAGCTTCAGTTTCAGTTTCACCAAGGAAGGCCTCACTGCGTGCGTACTAATCCATATACGCTACACCCACATCCACTAAGTTTTGAGACCACACTACGCATGATTTGAAGCTGATAGATATATGAAAAGCATATATCAAAATGAGATATCAAAAGCCTATATCAAAAACACGAAACAGTAACTGTCGATACCCACATCCGGGATAGTACTTATTGTCCTGTCCCTTACATTTGTTTTTGGTTCAACAAACCATTTTTTTCGTTTTAGCACAGTGACGAAAACAAAAACGTATGCCACCTTATCAGTCATATGGGTAGGAGGCCAGGTTTCCTCGCTCGGGGGTAACAATCTGGAGCACGTATCGAAACAGTTGGGTCCATCTGCGACTGGATTAGTGGAAGGAAATATTTTGACGCGTGTTGGGGACGTCACGGTGCCGTAAGTTCGAAAGTAGTCCTTGGGTGTGTGCTGATGTGGCGTATTGGGGGAGGCTACGAGCATGCTGCTAGTTTGTGGTGGTTCCGCGACTATTATTATCTCCCTTCCGCTTTTTCTACTCTCTTTATCAAAGAACCGGCAGCAAGGGGCTTTCAGTAGCCGCTCTCGAGGACACTGCAGCTGTTGGTCGTCCCGTCTAACCCGTCGGCAAACTATACCCGGTACCTCTGAGTGCTCCCAACGAGGTGGCGCGGGCAGAGGGCCAGGCAGGGGAAGAGGGAGGGAGAAGAAAGGGTGGAAGGTGAGGGAAGGTGAGAGAAACGCCGGCCAGCCCGGGTGGGTGCATCAGGCCGAGGGTGGAGGGAGGGAACGGGGGCGTGTGAGGTGGGGTGGTCGAGAGGGGGACCGGGGGCATGGGTCCTTGGGGAGAACACAAGACAGGAACCACGATCACCCGCCCCCTACCCCCCCCTCCCCCCCCCCCGGGCCTCTCTCCCTCCGCCCCCCCGGCGCACAGTCCGAGGGAGTGTGGGTGCCCGCACCCCCAGCCCCCTCCTGGGGGGGGCGCGGGCCGGGGGGCCCCCCGTGGGGCCCCCCCCCCCTGCCCCCCCCCTCCCCCCCCCCTTGGACCAATAAAGTTTTGATTGTCTCGTTGCGAGTGAATTGGGGGCGAGGCTAAATTGTTGAGGTTGGCACTGAGAAATTCATGAGCTTGTCCCTGCTTCTCTGGGGTGGCGTTGGGGCCGGACAGGTGCTGAGCGCTGGCAATGGTGGTGTTCCTCGGTCTTGCGTGGAAGCCGTGAGGGGTGTGGGTCCTACTGGGTAACTTGGGATGTCTGTCCCAGGTGGCTGGTGTTGGGGGCCCGCGGTGTTTAAGGTTGGCTTCCGTTCCTCTACTCCGCCACTGTATGGGAGACTGTTTTGTTGCAGTGGCTGGGGGGGGTTGTGGTTAGGCTTGTGTGGTTCTGAAGCATGGGGGCGGGGTTTACGAGGGAAGATTTTCATGGGGAAGGATGGGAGGTCGTTCCATCCTGATACTGGACTTTGCTGGGTCATTCCAAGGGTCCGGAGAGTCCTGTGTGCATTAAGATTCATGAGTATGGTGGAATTCTCTATACTCGCACTCCTGTCGTTGCTCCACAATCTCAATGCCCGGTGGTCCTTTCTCTGTCCCGTCGTGTATATTCTTTCCCATGCCTTGCCTTTAAGACTTTTGGTTCGGATGGATCACATTTGTTCAGGGAGGGGGAGGTCCTCAGGCATGGTGGGGGGTCGTCGTGCGGGGGGGCGCGAAGTTTGTCTGTGATGTTGGGCCTCATCAATTGGTGTGAATACTGGGGCTGGGTGCTTGGGTCACGAAATTCTGTTCCTTTTGTGTTTCAGGTCCACGCGAGCTTCGTTCTAGGTCGGCGTGGGGTATTAGGGGATAGCCGAGTTTGTCTGGGGGGTGTCTTACTTAGATACCACAGGGGTGTCATCAAACAAGCCATGGGAGATCGCATGTTTGTGTTTGTAAAGATGTGAGGGGGGGGGTGGGGCGGGTTGGCGGGGGTGGTGGTAGGGCTTGGAGTAGTGTGGGTTGGGGGGGGCAGGTGTGGTGTCTAGGGTGGGGTGGGGGTGTGACATTGTCACGTGCTTTAAGAATTCCTATCCCTCGCAAACCTAAAGATGATGTCCCGAAGTCCCGTCCCAAAGTGGCTGGGTTGTCCCGTGACGGACGCTTGCACCATCAGAACAGCACCTTTCTCCCCTTCTACAGCCCCCACCCCGCAATCATTGGCAAACAGTGTATAGGTTTGTGACTGTGCGTTCCTTTCTGTTGTCCACCCCAGTATTAGGAGCACAGAGAAGAGAGTGTGTGTCCATTCCCGCCCCTGCAGCCGGCTGCCAGTATGGCTCGTTATGTGGTGTGCGTGTGTGTGCGTGTTGTGTGTGTGTGTGTGGTGGTGTGTGTGTGTGTGTGGTGTGTGTGTTGTGGTCGTGTTGTGACCGATTATTTATCATCAGATGGCTTGTAAACTAACGGCAATGTTGTGCACTCTAACACTACGGAGCCTGTTTCCATCCCTGAAGGATTCACTCAAACTTTGAATTCACCGTTCGCAAGGGGTCTATCACCGAGTGTTAGAAATTAAACACCGGAATACCTTCTCAAGGGTCCGGTCTATACACACAGCTACGTGTTTGTGAAATTACGTTTCTCAAGGTGTCTATACACACAGTGTTTATTAAATTACGGGTTTTCCCAGGGTCTATGACGCAGCGTATTATGAAATTAAACCCCGTTCTCAAGGGTTCTATAAACACATAGTGTTATGAAATTCAACCGGGTGTCGCAAGGGGTCTGTAACACAGCCGTATTAAAATTAAATTCCGTTCTCCAAAAGGGTTCTGGATAACACAGATTGTTATGAAAATTGTACCATTCGCAAGGGGTCTGTACAAACAGCGTTTATGAAATAAACCATTACCCGTTCTCAGAGTTCTAATACACACAATGTTATGAAATTATCGTTCTCAAGGGGTCTGTACACACAAGTGTTATGAAATTACCGTTCTCAAGGGGTCTATAGCACAGCGTTGTATGGAAATTATCGTTCCACAAGATGGGTATTATAGATACACAGGGGTTATGAAAGTACCCGTTCCATCAAGGGGTCTATAAATGGAGTGTTTTGAAATTACCGTTCTCAAGGGGTCTATATACAGAGTGTTAACCTGAACTCAGTGTTATTTTCCAATTGACAAAAATAACTTCTCATGGTATTTTCCACATGTGAATCAGTTCTTAAAGGCCGTGTATTGACAGAAATAACTTGTCATGGTATTTTCCACATGTATCAGTTCTTAAAGGCCGTGTATTGACAGAAATAACTTCTCATGGTATTTTCCACATGTAATCAGTTCTTAAAGGCCGTGTATTGACAAAAATAACTTCTCATGGGTATTTCCCACATGTAATCATTCTTAAAGGGCCGTGTATTGACAAAAATAACCTTCTCATGTATTTCCACATGTAATCAGTTCTTAAAGGCCGTGTATTGACAGAAATAACTTTCTCATGGTATTTTCCACATGTATCAGTTCTTAGAGGGCCGTTTATTGACAGAAATAACTTCTCATGGTATTTTCCACAGGTTCATGTAATCAGTTCTTAAAGGCCGGGTATTGACAGAAATAACGGTGTCATTGCATATTTTGTTGTATAGACAGAAGTAACTTCCCCATGGTATTTTCTACATGTTGTCAGTTCTTAAATGGTCGTGTATTGACAGAAGTAACTTCCCATGGTATTTTCTACATGTGGCCAGTTCTTTAAAGGGTCCTGTGTGGTGAGCTGAATTGTCTCGACAAGAAAAAGTAAATCCAAGATTTGAAGAATTTACTGTTCAGAACTGATCTGGGCTGAGAGACATAGAGACCGAAGTGATGAAGCAGACAACGACAGCGTCCTTGCCGGCCACAGCACTGCATGGTGCCACAGCCCACTGAAAAGCAGATTGATGATCGGTGAAACAGAATTTTCCCGGGGCTCCCTTTCGGACCCTCGTTTCCTCCACTGTGGCGTTACTCCCCAGAGTTCATAATCAAAGTGGTTTGCACCCAGCAGTCAAACCAGCCAGGCAGCTCCCACCCATGTCATTGCGGGGGAAGACTAGTGAGGTGGAGCGGAGAATTATCTGATCCACGCTGCTGTGGTCACTCCTCACAGCCATTGTCTGCTGTGTCCACATCATTGCCCTTCGTCTCTGTCCTCTCTGTCCTGTTCTACCTGCCGTCTGTCTCTGTCTCTGTCTGTATTCTCTCGGTCCCCTTTCTATCTCCGGTCTCTCCTGTCTCTCTCTCTGCCCCTCTCCCTCTTTGTCCGCCAGTCTCCGTCGGGGGTCCTCTGGTCTCTCTTCTCGACTCCTCCCACCGGATCTCTCTTGGCCTCACTCGTCAACCTCTCGTCATCTCCAACTCCACGATCTCATCATCCTCAATCTCTCTCGCCTCACATACGCCTCCTCCTCTCCTCTCCACTCCGGCGCCAGCTCGCTCTCTTCCGCTAACCTCTCATCCCACTCTCGGCTCTCTCTCTCCCACTCCCCATCTCGCTCGTCTCCGCTCACTCTACCCTCCTGTTGTGTGTTTGGGTGTGTGTCATCGGGGTTGTGCGTGGTGTGCGTGGTGTGTGTGTGTGGTGTGTCGGTTTAGTCTGTGTGTGTGTGTGTGTCCTGTGTGTGTTTGGCGCGTTTTTGTCGCGCGTCACTTCTTACCTCCCGTTGTATATCACTCTCGGATACCTCGCAACGAACATATGTCTGGTATTTCGACCTGAAATTTTTGTGTTTGTCATACTCAATGCTTGTTTTGTATTCCCCTATCTCTCGTGTCCGCTCTCTCTCTCAGCCTTTAAAAGATTGCGTCTAGTTAACTCTCCTCTCAGTCTTGATTGTCCCTGTGTTTTTGTTGTGTGAGGGTTAGGGGGGGGGAGTGTGGGGGGGGGTGGGGGGGGTCTTGCTCGTGGCGTGTGTTAATTACACTTACCGTTGGTATGTCTGTAACTGCCAACTGATAACTTGTATTTGGAAGACCTGACTTTTGTTTTTGTTTACGCAATGCTTGTTTTGTTTGTTATCTCTCGTGTCCCCAGAGCCGTTTTTAAAAAGATTAATTAGTATTCTTCATTCTTGATTCCCAGTGTTTATGGGGAGGTGGGGCTGGGGGAGGGGGGGGGGGTTTGTTGGGGGGGGGCGGGCGCGCGCGCGCGCGCGCGCGCGCGTGTGTGTGGTGTGTGTGTGGTGTGGAACAAACTGAAATGTTTGGTGCTTGCGTGATTAATTGATACGGGCTAGTTTGAATGTTTACACTGCTCCAGTGTCTGTGTCTCCTAAGGTTTTTTTTTTTTCCCATTTTTTGTTTTTTTGATACATTTGAAAAAATTGTACAGAAAAACAAAAAGACAAGAAAAGAAAAGAAACCGAGAGTTCATAGTTTTCTAGAAAACATATTTTGCATTTCGTGGGACTATTTGTCATTCTGGAGTTCTTCAACAATGTGTTTTCAGTATACGCTGTGGCTGTGACAGTGCAAAGAATAGAAAAAGACGACTCCAAGAAGGAAGAACATTGTTGTGTACAGTGTCATTCATAGTTGTCAGCAGCTGTCAGCTGTCATCAGCCCCTGGGCATGCGACAGACGCAGCACCAGTTTTTGTTCCTCCGCCTTTGAGAAATTCGCTGCAAGAACTACTTTTCCTTTCCGCCTTTTCTGTAATTCGCTGCTTTTTTTTAACCGTCGCCTGCTGTTTTTTTAACCGTTCGCCTGCTGTTTTTTTTTCCTTCGCGACCCATTCAAGTGTGTTTTGGTTTTTTCATATGAAATCTTTAAATTTTCTTTTTTTTGTTTGCTCTGGTTCAGCCTGAAAGATAGCGGCGTTTGTCGTAATGGGGCGACAGTCGCTGTCCATTCTGCTCGTGCATCAGGCCACTTGGCTTCTAAATGTATTTTTTGTCCCATTTGTATATGTTTTAGCTGGGGATGAGATGAAAATATCCAGTTCTCAGTAGTGCCTAGTTTCTCCGCATTTTTGGTGTCCGTAGGTTGACTACTACGGCATGATCGACTGCAGCATAATGTTGGCGGATAGCGGTGTTATTGTGTTGCTTTTGCTTTCTCTTCAATTCAGACCTGTGTTTTGTATTTCCACAATGGCAGCACGGACCTGAGTCCCTAGGGTGTCTCCCGAGCCAGAATAACGCTGGAAAACTGAACAGCTGAAAGCTATGAGCTCCTGCTGGGAGTCTGTTGGTTGTGGTCCCCCAGCCAGAATAACAGTGGAAACGGAACACCTGGAAGCTATGAGCTCCTGCTGGGAGTCTGTTGTGTTCTCCCAGCCAGAATAACGCTGGAACTGAACAGCTGAAAAGCTATGAGCTCCTGCTGGGATCTGTTGTGTCTCCCCAGCCAATATAACGGAACGCTGGAACTCCTGACCACCAGCCTGAAACGCTGGAACTGAACACCTGAAAGTTATGAGCTCCTGTTGGGAGTCTGTGGGCTTGCTCCAGGTAGCATGTTATTCTCATCTTTAAGGCTTCCAGTGGAAGAGTTTCCTTCGTTTTGTGATACACATATCACAGCATTCTGACGCGGGGCAGCTTTGCTGGCCTCGAGTGGATGACAAACCCAGCACAATGTAGCAGCTAACAATGCGATGGAGAGATGCCTGATGAAGCCACTGAGCTGAACTATTCCGACAGTACGGCGTGCTACACTCTCTACACTTCACAATTTTCACAATGCCACCGACAATCATAGGGCGATCTCTGATCATCATTCTCCCGGCCTGGGAGTCATGCTGTGCGTGTGTGTGGAAACTGCAGCGGGGGGGGCAAGGCAGGAAGTGCTGTCCCGGACACGTTGAGTGCTTTGTTTGCACAGGGGCTTGCGTCACTGGGCGACGTCCTGTTTTGTGTCAGCGCATGGTCCCAGAGTCCACAGTACAGTGATGTCAGATTCCCTTGTACACTGGGGTCACAAAATTGACCTCATAACGTTTCTCCGTCTCTCGCTCCCCTCTCTCCGCCCTCGTCTTCTCTCGTCTCCGCCCCTCGCCTCTGTCACCCTCTACTCTCTCCCCTGTCTGTCTGACTGAGTCACGGTCTGTCCTGTCTGTCTCTGTCTGTCTTTCTGTCTGTCTCTCTCTCTCTCTCTGATTCTCCTCTGCCTCTTATCTCCTCCTCAAATACAGTTCCTCCTCTCAGCTCCTCTGCTCTCTGTGTCTCCATCTCCTCTCTCATCTCTCTCTCCATCTCCGCCTCTCGTCTCCTCTCGTCTACTCATCACCTCTCCCTCTTCCGGCCCCCTTCATCTCCTCTCTCCTCTCTCTCGCCCTGTCTCTCTCCATCTCTCGCTCTCTCAACCCCTCGCATCGCTCTCTCTCGCTCCTCTCACTCCCGCTCGCTGTCTCTTCGTCCGCCTCTCCTCTCTCGCTCTCGCTCCTTTCCTCTCCCTCTTTCCCCCTCCTCCCGTGCTCGTTTCCCTCTTTTCTTTCCTCCCTCACTCTTCTATCACTTTCCCTGTCTCCTCCGCACAAACAGCGCCTCTTCTCGTCCTATCTTCCCCTCCTAACGTCACTGCAAAAGCACTATGTTGCGTTCATTCATT
>JADBJO010020258.1:0-27500 GCA_016801955.1 Conus betulinus | reverse complement strand
GGAAATTTTTGAAAATTCGAGGCAGTAGACAGCTGTGGAGCACACACTCTTATGAAGGATGATGATTGGATGTAACAGTACGCAACATGTGAAAGATTATATATAATGATAGGACTGTCACGCCTTCGTCCAACCGAAGACAATCTGTTTTACAGAAGCAGACTGTCTTTAGTCCACTTAGAAAACACACACACACACACACACACACACACACACACACACACACACAGAGTCGATGACAGACGTACACACAACCCTGAATGAGGAACCTAAGTGTCATATTCTGGGGATGTTACTCTTTATAAATCCTCAAAGGATTTTTGTTTACTTTTGCCTTTTTTGTAATACATTTTGAACTGTTTCATGTCATTATTAGGTTTAAACTAGATTTGGATTAACGTTTTTGCAAAGGCAGAATTTTAAACAACGTTTAATGATAGCCGTAACAAAATTGTACATTTTCCCACGCATTGTTCGAAGTTCCGTTCGTATACTGTGCCCCTTCCCGCGTAATTGTCACATGTCCCGGATGCTAAGTTTGGCGCATGCGTAGTACGAAACCGAAGCAGCCACGGTGAAAATTGCAGTGTACAGCTGAAAAGCGCAACAGAAACGGGTATGAAATTTCTTCATGAACGTTTTTTTTTCATTCGTTGGTCAATGTATTTAATTCACAATGAAACGAAACGTATTTTGCATCAAGTGGCTATGTATCAGAGTAGTTTGTGGCTTCCTCTGCATTGTGTTCAGCATGTGCTGGCATTGTTTGTGTGCATGTCAAAATGGCGCGGATGTGACTGATCATATCTTGATGAGCGAATAATGTCTTACAGTTACTAGGTCTGTTCAAAGTATTTGTACGATTCAGCTTTGTTCATTGTGTCGAGCATCATTTTCTCCAGAGTAATGGATAGTTGTTTGAACTGAAATGTCAAGAGAAGTACACTAGTCCATTAACTGAGGCATGTTCCATAGGCGCGAGAATAGCTAGCTGAATCCGTGTGGCGAGGGTTGCGAGAGGCGAGAGCTACATAAAGAAACGGCAGGCTATCCAAATTAAAAATGATTAAAAAAAAAAAAAGGGTGTGGGGGGGGGGGGGGGGGGGGGGGGGGGGGGGGGGGCGGTGTCTGTCTACATCTACAAGCTTTTCATGCTGTTTTGATCATTTTATGTAGCACTACCGCAGAGAACGTGACTTTTTGTGCTATAATTGAGGAAATGTACACGTTGGCCCGTTTTACCTTACATAATAAGAACAGAGTTCCTGCACCGGTGATAATTATTGGAAAAAAAAAAAAAGGGTCAAACTCGGTGCGAAAAACTTGTTTCCAAATTTTCAGGGGGTCAGAAAACTATGTAGGAAGGTCACACTCGATACCTGCATGTAAATTTGCAAAAAAACACAAATGCATGCGTGCGCATGCATGCGCACGCACACACACACACACACACACACACACACACACACACACACACACACACATACATACACATATGAGCACGGTCTGACTGGCCCACATACGTAAAAATACAGATAAAGAATTGGATAGAAAGGAATAAGAAGTGCTGTCAACAAAGTTGATAAAAACACTCCAGATCATGCTAAACAATTTTTGTTTCAGATGAGTGTTCCAATGTGAAGGAAGTATTAACTAAATAAGTGTGAACACCCACATGTTCAGGATTTGATGGGCTCTTGTTGGTTTTCGATAGAGAAGAGTTTTAAAGAGGACGTTCTTAATTCAAAATATTCTAAAACATCGAGGGAAGTTACGTTCTTATCGACTTCGATCAAGGTGGATCAGACGAAAGTGCTTTTCCGTGACGTGCTGCTCTGAGTTGCAGTGCCTACAGGAGTAAATCAGGGCATCACAGTAAATTTTGGTATGTTTTAGTGATGTACTGGACTGAATTCCGGTCTGTCTGACAGGAATTTTTATGCGTCGGAGATGCACATTTGTGCGTAAGAATCATCACATGACACTGCAACACTGTTGAAAATGAGCCTTTTACTATACTCACTTACCGCAAGGATGTGCTATGAAATGTAGTCTCCAGGCAACCTTACCTCTATCAAAGGTGACCCTGTTGATTGGCACAGACACAGACTGACACTAGTGACAAATACTGACTTGCTCCACAGAGGAACATGCGGGATTGGCTAGCAAACCGAGACAAGTGGAAATACATGATAACTTTCTAGGTGCCTAGCAATAGCATAAATTATGCTGTCAGCAGGGGATGTGAGAGGTGGAGGGAGGAAGGAAATAGACGCAAGATAAATTGGCACAAGACAAATTCAGATTGACATGTGACTTCTTTAAGGTCAGTGTGTTGTTTTACTAGTTACGAGTTGGAGAAGGTGTCTGTACCAATTACAGGATGTTACAATTGCCATTATTACTTGGATAAGAGTGAGCCCCAAGACAGTTGTAGCAAATTCTTGCCTATTTATTGTCATGCTTACCTTTAGGATGTGCTTTGAAGTGATATTTGCAAGTATTCTTGCCACCTCGCCTTTATAGTTGGTAAAACCTTCTTTTTTTGTTTTTTTTTTTTGTTTTGTTTGTTGTTGTTGTAAATAATGTGAAATTTTCATGATCAGATTAAAGATCTATGAAAATAAGGAAGAGACATACGAAACTTCCATCAGTGTCACAAATTGTTTCTGTGTTGTGCTCTTTGCATACTGTCGCATTGTTCCTGTGATATGCTTTTCGTTTTTCAACATATATGAGCGTCTTAGTTTCGTCATTCTTGTTCTGACATATCCCTTGTATGCCTTTCTAGCTTAGTTTATTGAGTTCCAGTAACGGGGAAAAAAAAAGTTATACGAATTAGTTACCCCCCAAAAAAAGTATCTTGGTTATCATTTTTCACAGTTAAATTCATCCACAGATAGATGTTACTGTTATCAGAATTACTGAATACTATATGACGTTGGAAAACATTTCTTTACTAGCACTTTTGAAGGTTGTAAAACAAGTTATTAAACGTAAGAGTTGCAGTCACCGACACCAGAGCAGTTAGTGTTCTCCATCATGAAGAATTGTTAGTGCATTGAGTTTGAAAAGGGCATGGATCTACTATGACTATGAGGGACTTGATGACATGCTTTTTCGCTGACTACCTGCAGTTTAAACAAATCTTAAATAAATGTCAGCGAAACGCCCAGAGAAACGTGGACAAACGAGTCGCAAGACTACACACAGTGCGTTTTGACCTCATAGGTCTTTTTCAGGTGAAACAAAGACGAACAAAATAAACGAAAATGCACTTAGCTTTGATCGCTTCAGATTGCTTCTGAGTTCAGCGCAAGGAAGAAGGCGTTGAATGAGAACAAGGCTGTCTGAAGGGAAATAATGTGTGTGTCAAAGTGGTAATGATGATAATAATTTTACTGATAGGAATACTAATAATGGTCAAAATGAAAAAAAAAAAAAAAAAAAGACAAGATTACTACCAATCTTGGTGTCAGTAAGTATGGGTATGGGAGAAAGGAGAGTGGGTTAGAGGATTCTTAAACAGAGGGTTGCCATGGCAACAGACTCAAGAGGCGAAGGCGATGGTGATGTCAGTACTTGTGGCGGTAGTATCAATACTAGCAACATTATTACTGAGTGGTACTACTAACAACGATAGTGAAGGTTAAGGTAATAAAAACACGATACAGAATTATATTTAGAAAATACATTTTTATAATAATCAAATAAATAAATACATGAAACATTAAAAAGAAAATTCAGATCTGTTAGTTCACGATGTACATCCCTATAGCCGTTCCCTTGCCCCCTCCCTTCCATACACCCTCCCCCTTGCCCCCCTCCTTCCATACACCCCCCCCCCCATTTGCCCCCTCCTTCCATACCCTCCCCCATGCCCCCCTCCTTCCATACACCCTCCCCCATGCCCCCTCCTTCCTTCCTTCACATACACCCTCCCCATTTTGCCCCCCTCCTTCCATACACACCCCCCATACACCCTCCATGCCCCCTCCTCCCTTCACACCACCCCCCCCCTTTTGCCCCCTCCTTCCATACACCCTCCCCCTTGCCCCCTCCTTCCATACACCCTCCCCCTTGCCCCCTCCTTCCATACACCCTCCCCCTTGCCCCCTCCTTCCATACACCCTCCCCCATGCCCCCTCCTCCACAAAAGAAATTTTAGTAACAGGCAGACGACCTGAAATTCTGGCAAGAGTGTCACTACATATTACACTTGAAATGACTATCGAAGAAAAATTGGGGTATTCAGTTTGGGTTTTCACGCTCTTTGCTAGTAGTTGTGCTTTTTTGAGGCATTAGTGATTATGGTTGATCTGTGTGTCATGATTTATATAAGCTTGGCTTGCTTGCGTCTAAATTGTCTAGTTATTTGTATTTTAGTTTCTGAATTTCCTGCATTGATGGCTTTGTTGTTGAACAGATTTCAGAGAAATTTTCAGTAAATTTGTGTTGTAGTTGGTCCAGATTTCTAAGCTACTGAAGTAATGTCATTGAAAAGTAGAAAACAAAATTTTCTAAAAACAGTCACAGAAGTTTTATATGTTCTGAGCGCTTTTAGACTCTCGCTAGTCACTTGCAGCAAGGTATGCTCTTAACTTGAAGCTTGTAACTTGAGGATAGGTTTAGAATGGATTTGACTTGTGTAAAGAGTTTACACCAACATGAGGAAGATAGGTTTAGAATGGATTTGACTTGTGTAAAGAGCTTACACCAACATGACTAGTATGGTCTTTAGAAAAATCACTTTAACACTGCTTATTGTCATTCTATTTTGATTTGATTTTTTTATGCTGTACTTTGTCCTATACAAATCTTTCTGACGTCGGGGGTTGCACTGTGATCTAATGCTTGTTGCAAATTGTGGCTGGAACCGGGTAATGTTGAAGCTGCTCACGTTCAGAGATTGCCAAGAGGCTGTTAGTTCAATGGGTACCTGATCATCTGTCTCAAAATTTACTTTCTTTTGTTGAAGAGAACCTGAAGTGTAAATGTTTGCTGTAGACACTTCAGCTTAGGGAAGGTCTGCTCAGTCTAGTTTTTTTTTTTTCTTCTTTGTTGTTGTCAAACTGATTTCCTGCATGATCTACCAGGAACAGCTCCCCTGTTATGCATTCTTTCATCTGTATTAAATGCATGCTGCATGTTTGATTTTAGTTCACTGGCTCAACTGAAACTCTACCTGTACAGGTAGTCAGCATGTCGGTGAATAGGAGAAGAAATAAACACTTGGCATGATACTTAAGCCTTGTACCTGGTGTTCTTTCAATTGGCAGGTGAGTTAGGCCTCTTTAGGGCAGCAGATGAAAGTCGAGGTCTGCTTAGTATGAAAAACAGTGGAATGTGAAAAAAGTTAGTGGAGAGATGTTTTTGTAAGGCTTTCCAAAGAAAGCTTCAGGTTTGGAATTTTAGCTTGTTGTGGCGTGTGTGCATTCTCTCCAAACCAGAGCAAATTTGAATGAGGTTTACATAAACAGTAAACAAACTGCAATGCAGACATGCATCTGTTACATGTTGAATCAGCACTGCAGAATGATAACAAAGAAAGACGTTATTCAGGGATGGTGACTATCCAAAAACAAAAGTTTTAAGCCCAAAACCAAGCAATAGTGCAACCTCTGTCTCTGAAAGGTCTGCTTCTGTTTGTGTGTTGATGTGACTAGCTTGTTAAAGGTATGCTTTGCTTCATTAACTCCAACACCAAACTTTCCCATCATGGTGTCTTAGCCATGTCTTCAACAGGACCAATGGGGAAAAAAAGTCGAAGAAGGACGACGATGATGTCATCACTGCTGATCAGGTCGATGATGAAGAGGGCGAGGAAGCAGAAGAGGAAGAATACACTGTTGAGAAAGTAGTCGACTCACGGACACGGAATGGCAAGAAAGAATACCTCTTAAAATGGAAAGGCTACCCAGAGTGAGTATTGTTTTGAGAGAGGATTTGAGACTTGTGTCTGGTCTGCAGGATTGATTGATTGATTGATTTGATTTGATTTAACGTCTGTTCACAACAATGGTGATATTAGACTAAAAATGAACCAGTCCACAAAAAGCAAGCAAATTAAAACGGGCTGTGTAAGAGTTTGTGTCTGTGTTCACGTGTGTGTGTGGTGTGAGTGTGTGTATGTGTGTGCGGTGCGTGTGTTTGTGTACTGTGCATATGCATGTGTGTGTGGTGTGGTGTTTGTGTGTGATAGTGTGAATATGCACTCGCGTGTGAAAGGCTGCATATGAACATTAATACAATAACTATAAATAACTTAATATATACAATAAATTTGCAAGTAAAGTGCTGGATAAAACTGATGCAATTTGTATCATTTCTTCGCTGTAGATCATATCATTTAGAGATCCAATTTTTGCTACATCTGTCCCAGATATGTTGTATAACAGGGATAGCAATGGGCTATGAAAAAGAATGTGTTCAGTTGATTGGATGACCACAAGCACATTCTATATTTTTTGAAAATTTTGTCTTTCATGAATTTAATTGAATTTTGTAAATGAGACTAGACAAGGATCTTGAACATGGTAATATTTTTTACTTTGAAGGAAGCTTTCTGTCATTATACTACTTCCTAAGATTATCAGTATGCACTTATCTGAGCTTAGTTACACCGAAAAAACCGTCGGCAAGGTAAGTAACTCCGTAATTTGAACATGGTTACCCAATTAAAAAATTAATTTAAAAGAGAGGAAAGGAAATAACGAAATGAAAATAATTTTAAAATTCCTACGAATATATGTTGCTATATCGTAAGTTTGAAGAATGTCGCATGAGCCATTTACTCGGGAAAAAAAAAAAAAAAATCTTCTTCAGAACTTTTCCGAATTGTGTCATCATACCTGGAACTCATCCCAGTCGAAATCTAGGTCACTCTAAGCTTCATTACCCAGCACTTTCACTAAGTCTTATGCCGTAAATCCTACAAAACACAGTATCTCCATCACTAAATCTCATTATAGAACGGCAGAACTCAAGGTTAGCCACGGTGAAAAACGGCATTTCGACCTCAAAACTTTAAAAATTCGAAACTCGAGAACCACGGCACGTATCGACTCGCGGTTTTTTGCAAACGGAAGTAAATGGCTACAGGAAGAAGGAAGTCACGTTCTCGCAAGACTTCCTTTTCTACGAGAAACATGGCGGTTATTCTCATCACTGACTGGATGACCAGCCAGCACTTTGTCTCGCTTGCAAAGATGGCGGCGCAACCTTCGACGAGCGTAGCAATTAAAACAACGTACTTACACAGCTGAGCAGGCTCTGCTAATAATTTTTGACAAAGACAATAATCTTTTATTCAACGACTCACTTGAGCATGAAAGTGAGATGATGATAGTGATGGAATTACTGACCATATTTGTCAGTTATTGAGTTGTGCTGTGCAATCTCAGAGTGTGTTCAGCTAACTGGTTACTAGCGTTGAACGAGCTAGCCTAGTGTGTATACTCTGCACTGTGTGCGAGTGGCCAATGACGCGTTAGTCAGCACGAGAGGGGAGCGCAGCCTGCTCGCGGCATGACATGGGGCAGGGGGAAAGGAGAGGAAGAGGAGGAGTGAGAGGGTTGAAGTCCAGCAAGGGGGCGTGGTGGGGGGGGAGGGGGGGCGTGGTCGTGGTCGTGGACTGACCTGTGCATGAAGTGTGAGCGTCTTGATAGATTCTAGACTGTTTTACTTTCATTTACAGGTGTAGTGTGACAAAACAAACTTTATTTTCAACTTTTTTGCTTTGTGTTCTTTTTTGGATGTGAAGCTGTAGTGGTAAATAGTAAAATACGTATGTTTTTGTCATGCAAAAAACTCTATCCAAATCTAAATGCTTGAATATTTTTTTATTATCAAAATTAAAACTAAAGAAGCCCAGATTCAAAATCTCCATTCAGTTTCCTTCAAAACTTGTATGTATTTCATTTTTATATCTTTTGTAGTTTCTGAGCTAGAATTTTTTGTTGATTATTACCCCCAAATCATTAGATTTCCCTGACACTGGGAAAGCCTTTGTAATATTTTCTGTCGGTGAACGGGTTAATACCTTTACATATAAATGAATGTCTTAAGTATTTTACATCAAACATAAAGTCTTTCGAACTTTTGCATTCCAGTTTTACAGACTGTGAAGAACAGATTTTGAGTCAAAACAAAGTAAAATGCTATAAATCGCAATATCAGTGTCAGCTATGAAGGATAAGGCCATAAGAATTGACTTATTCTGCAGTAAATACAGAAAAACCTTTTACTAGACAAAAAAGACCTTCTTATCTTTAAAAGCAGGAATAGCAAATCCAGCCCCTGTAAGATTCCAAAACTGAACCATCTGTAAAATCTTTAAAATGATTCGGATACTTATTTTCTAGATGTTCTTTTGCTTCAACAGATATAAGATTGATGTTATCCTCTTTTTTTAGGAGTTGTGTAATCTGTATCAAGTCTAGCAGAAATATGCTCCCATTAAGGAATAATGGATATTACGGCACTACTTAAATTGATATCAATATCACAACTCTTAAAAAAATCATCTGTATAATTTCTGATAAGTTGAAGATATGAAATGTTTTGCGTTCTCTTCAGGAAATCCTGTTTTGAGTCCAGAAAAATGTCATTTGTCACTGAATTAGAAACTGAAAGACATCCAGTCACATACTTTTGCAGTGCTCGACTTCCGTTGGTCCTCAAGAGTTAACAGATTAGCTGCCCTGTATGTTTTGAGCGTATTTGTGTGTACTGGCACACCAAGTGCTAACTTAACAGCCTTACTATCTATGTTTTGCAATTTTTTTTTAGCAGCGTCTGTGGAACTGAGAAATAAACCTCTTGACCATAAGTTAATTTCGATCGAACTAAACAGGTAGCAAGATGTAAAAGTGTTTGAGTATCTTGTCCCCATGACTGAGCATTCATCATTTTGAGAAAATTTAATCTTTGTCTAGCTTTACTTATTATGTGTTCAATATGATATTGCCACTTTAACTTAGGGGTTAAATAAAACTCTAAAAAATTTACAGCTTTTGAATATTTCAGTGTAGCCTTTATATAACAAGTTGAGGAGGAGGCTGCTTTGGAATACCACCATTAATAAAAAGCATTAATTGTGTCTTTTCTCCAGAAAGTTCTAAACCATTTTCTTTTATGTATAAGTCTTAACTTATCTAGCTCAACTTGATATAGGTTTTGAACATGCATTATAACTTGTTTATTTGTTTGTTTTCTTGCGTTTGTATTCATCCATAAAGCAATGTCGTCAGCATATTGAACGAGATGGATATTGTTAGATGGAACGTTTGGGAGATCGTGAATAAGAATAGTAGTAAAAAGAATTGGAGCAATGATAGATCCTTGAGGAATTCCAATATCAATGTCCTTGAATGACGAATAACATGTGCCAATTCTTGTACAAATAGATCTCCCAGACAAGAAACATTTTACAAATTGATAACATTGCTCCATTAATTCCAATATGTTTTAGCTTATAAAGCAGACAAGCATTATACGCCATACACTATTACAAGCTAATATTTAAAAAAGTAGCATGTGTACTTTTTCCTCTTGAAAAATGTTTTTTAACTTGATTCGTAATTTTGACCAGATGACCATTGTACATCATCTTTTTCTGAAACCTGCTTGGTTGTTTAGAGTAATATTGTTCTTTTCACAGAAATGTAAAATATGATGTTTAACAATTTTTTCCAATATCTTACCAACTTGTGATGTTAAAGCTATTGGACGATAACTGCCAATTTCGGATCTATGTTTACCTTGCTTTGGAACTGGTATTACAACTGTACTTTTCCAGGTAGTAGGGAGCGTTCCATTTAACCAACATTTGTGGTAAAATGAGTGGAGTAATTGCTTCCAAGACAAAGGCAAATGGCAGAGCAATTGATATGAAATACCATCGATGCCAACAGCAGTGGTATTACAAGTAAAACCCTCTAATGAATCATTAAATTCCTCAAAAGGTAAAAAAGAATTGAAGTGAAGTGGATTGCAGGACTTTATTCTTGGATTTTGACCAGGGCGCCTTGCATTATGAGGTGCCATTACTTTATAGAGGTGGGAAACTCAGTTTGGACGTTTTTCTTTGCAATAAAGAATAGAAAAAACAGTAATCAGTTTGAGCACACATATTGACGTTATATTGGATTTTATGAAATGAGTCAGGACATGTGCATGCACGCACGCACGCGCGCGCGCACACGCACGCACACACACACACACACACACACACACACACACACACACACACACACACACACACACACACACACACAAAGAATGTTGAAGTGTGTCATGACTTGTTGATATGCCTGTTTCACAGATTATAGGATTGATGGGTTTTTTTTTTGGGGGGGGGGGGGGGGGGGGGGGAGAAAAGAAAAGAAGGCAGGTGGGGTACCAATAACAGTTTGAAAAGAGTAAAATTGAACAAAAGAACGTAACACAGAAAACACAACAAGAAAGTCATCGCATTGCCTTCCCAAACGCATTTTTTGGCTTGAATATGAACAATTTCACATTGACATGCTGCTCAGTCATTGCTGGTTCCAGTGATGTAGTTGGTTAGAATATAGACATGACTAGTGCACAATTTGTACTTTCATTCGAATAATGATGTCCATGGTATATAATTATGTACATGCTTTCTCCCCCCGACTCCTACTAGTCCTACGGAGGTTTACACACAGGTGCATTTCCTGATGCCTTGGTAAGCTATTTTATGCACTGGCATCTTACAAGTGGAAAAATACAATGCGCTTAAGATTTTTTGCTTATTATCAAGAAATGCGCCCCCCCCCCCCAAAATATCCATGTTTGAATTTGTACTAAGCCACTTCCGCTACTTTGGGTCCAGGGATGTACAAGAGTATAGTTCCTTTGAGGACTAATAGTGTTTGTGAGCCTGCCTATCGTTCAGGTCCAGCCAACAAGGGCGACCACTGTTACTACAGCTGCTGCCTCAACCCATAGTTAAAGCTGCCCAAATAGGCCCAGCGGGAAAGAAAGGAAGGTGTCTCTGGATTGATGGATCAGTAGTGGAGTAAGGGGGGCAAGGGATGTAGGATAGAGCAGTTGTTGTTGAATAGGTTATTATGATTCTGCCTTTCATTTTCAGCTCAGAAAACACACTGGGAGCCCAGCGAGAATTTGGACTGCCCAGACCTCATTGCAGAGTTCGAGGAGAGGAAAAAGAAACGGATATGGGAGAAGAAAAGGAAAGCTCAAAACGGAATGGAAGATGCATCGGCAAAGAGGAAGAAGAAAGTTACAGAATCAAAATCAACAGTGAGTAAAGATGACTTTAGTGTATGGGCTTCCAGGGATCCGGATTGTCCACTTTCGAATAAATGTTCTTTCTGCCTCAAGTCCCGTGCTCCCATCGTTCATTCTTCACGCCGCCAAAAATGTTATAAAAGTGCTAAGTATACACACAGAAAATGAAGGGTTTTTTATGTTGTTGTGAAAGTCTCCGTTTTTAAAAATGATGAGTTTGTTTCAGTGTCTTGGGTGTTTGTAGGTTGAGAGGGATTAATTGAGTGGAATTGTGGCTCCCTTTGGCAGGTCATTCATACTGACCCCGCAGCTGAACACTTACAGTTCATGCAGAGCACAGTAAATGGAGTATTAGATGACGTCCTACGTCGCATCTGACCAGGCTAAACAGAACACCTGTGAAGTGACTTCAGCACAGTGTAGAAGAATTTATATTGAACCCTCTGCCTTCTGCATGATGTTGTGCCACACGACTATGAGAACAAGTGAGACAACTCCACAACACATACACACTCACCATATAGAAACCTCAAAAAGAATTTCGCTTTTTATTGATGAATTCTGTAAATTTGATGGGAAAAATTCTTAAGACATCACTCCATCCAAAGCAGACATTTTTTTCCCCACATGTAATGAGCTGGTACACGATGGGGAAAAGTGAACAGACTAATCTACTTCAGTGTTCTTGGCACTGAAACGGTTTTCCCTGAATTCGCAGAACCTACAGAATGTCATGGATTAGAAGCACATAGTGATTTTCCAAGTCTAAACAAAGTTCTGAAACCTTCAGGAACAAAATAAAGTTCTACTATTCTCTGCACACTAATTAATTAACTTTTGTTGTGATGGAGAAAAAAAAAAACAAACCCAAAGTTGTTGGCATCACATACAGGAAGATTTGTCTTTTACTACTGAAGGAAAAAAAAAAAAAAAAAAAGAACAGATTACTGAATACTGGACTTTAAATTGTGATAGAATTCAGCAAAAATGTGCCTTTGCACAAGTGCACTGAGCAATCAACCCTCCCCCTTTCCCACACGCACACACACAGATTGTGATGATGACATACCCCTTGTCCATCTCCTCTTAGCTTTTTGACAAACAAGGCAGTTTTTAATCAAGGCCAGAGTTTATCTTCACACTTTATGCTTGCTTTTGTGCAGAAAATAAATTTGTTTCTTGCTCAAAGTCTGCCAGAATTCCTCAGAAACCAAAAGACTTGACATTCCTACAGGCAAATCATGGGACACACCCACTGACTGAAATTTAGTCATTGTCTGACCTAGTTTCCTGGATGTCCAAACAAGTAAAGTTTTGGGGGGTTTCACCTCTTGTTGCCTATCATTCCACTCGACAGTTGAAGAATCTCTATCAACCTCTCTTTTTCAAATTTTCTGGGGGGGGGGGGGGGGGGGGGGGGGGGGGGGCCTGGGCCCAGCAGCAATGGGCAAGTCGACATCGCCATTCATCATCATTGAATCATTATCGATTCTGGCCTCAGAATCAGTCGGCAGTTAATCTTTGTTTATAACTAGGTCAAGATCCACATCAAAATCATCTTGCAAAATTTATAAATGTTATCATCGCTATCATGACTGAAATGGGTTTTGAGAAGTTGCATAGTTTATTGATCCACCATTTTCCCAGAAAGTCTTTGCAAAAAAACGCCCTGAACTTTAAGAATTCACAGAAGCAAAACTACTCCACCAAACCCTTGCAACAACAAAAAAAAATGGCCGTCAGAAGCGGTCCTACGAGAAGACTCTTCTGTCGCGATTGCTTTCTAGGAAATTTGATGATGAAAGAGTCATTGACCTAATACTCAGTAGTCAGTCTCAGCTGATCTGGTATTCAGAAGGAGGAAATCCTGCGGTCAGTCTTGGTTAATGCAGTAGGCAATGGGTTAAGACATAAATTCGCCTGTTGTGATTTTTAGGTGCCATTGATGAGTGGCAAACATTAAATCTCAGCCATGCAGAATACCTGGGTTTTTTTTTTTTTTTTTTTTTTTTTTTTTTTACAGGGTGATCAGGGGCTGGTTAAAAAAGATGAACTACAATGTTAGATTTTGGCCAGAAAACATGCCATTTGAACACTACCAAAAATCTGTTATTAATGCCAAGCGTGTGGTGTACTTAAGCATGCTGTGTGTTGAACAGGAAGACGACAACAAACCCAGAGGTTTTGACAGAGGTTTGCAGCCTGAACGAATTATAGGGGCCACAGACAGCAGCGGAGAGCTCATGTTCCTCATGAAATGGTGAGTTGAAGCCAAACGTGTCTGAGCACTGTCTTTATGCCCATTCCCGGCCCCAGTGGAGTCTCTTGGATTTTCCCTGAGCAATGTTGAGCTTAAACTGTGTCTGACCTTTAGAAAATGGATAACTAGAGCAGATAGTGTCACACATTAGAATTATGATGACTACCTTTTGTATACAACATTTTTTTTTGTATTTGACATTATTAAAAAGTTACATGCAGTATGAACTGTGGGCTTACCTTTTGGAGGTTAACATTTCATTGCTTTTTCTCTTGAAAATAGTGATGCAAATGGCTGCTGAAGAAAGCTCCATGGGAAGTTGTCCACCAAAATTGTGTCTAATTGGTGAGGTAGCCTTCCTTTATTGATGGGAACCAGCATATGCTCACAAACAATAAGACTCGCTTTTGAGAGACTTACAAGTAAAAAGGTCCCAAAAATGGGACACTAGGCATTAATGGGTTAAAAACCCCAGCCTCCCCCACCCCCCCTCCCCAAAAAAAAAAGAGAGAGAAGGGGGGGGGGGGGGGTGTACCAGATGACAGCAATAATGCTGTAACGCAGAAACTTACCCTATTCTTTCTTTCTTTTCATTTTATTTTTTTTACTTGAAGTCATTGAAATGTCTGAACTGAATGACTGGTTTTAAGATATTGTCATAAGATCTGAAAATGGAGGGGGGGGGGGGGGGGGGGAACTACCAGAAAAGCCAGCTTAGGCACAAAATGTCTGGAATACTTCCAGTAAAGACATGTCAGCATTTATATATTACTGCTGTATAGACTGATGAAAATGTATGAAGTTCTTGGAGTTAGTGGGGGGGAGGGTGGAGTATCATACACAAGATAAAGACGCACATTGCACTCTTCGGAATCTTTCAGGGAATCTTCTTCTTCAGAACTTTCTTCCAAATCGTTGTTCATCATACCTGGAACCTCATCCCAGTCGAAAAGAGGGGGGGGGGGGGGGGGGGGGGGGGGGAATCTTCTTCTTCAGAACTTTCTTCCGAATCGTTGTTCATCATACCTGGAACCTCATCCCAGTCAAAATCTAGGTCACTCTAAGCTTCATTACCCAGCACTTTCACTAAGTCTTATGCCATAAATTCTACAAATCACAGTATCTCCATCACTAAATCTCATTCTAGAACGGCAGAAATCAAGGTTAGCCATGGTGAAAAACAGCATTTCGACTTCAAAACTTAACAAATTCGTAACTTGAGAACCACGGCACGCATCGACTCGCGGTTTTTTGCAGACGGTAAAAATGGCTACAGGAAGAAGGAAATCACGTTCTCGCGAGACTTCCTTTTCTACGAGAAACATGGCGGCACCCATTGTTGCCTCGTGTTTTACCGGGCGCTGGCAGGCGCTCAGCGTTTTGGCTGTGTGATTTCCGGTTGGGCGCTAGCGGGCGCCCGCTTGTCAAGAGAGTTAAGGTTTTGAGACCTGATGTCGTCGCAAAACAAGAAATGAAGGTTAATGAAATTAATGTCAGATCAGAAAATCTGTTAGAATCAAACAGGTTCATTTGCAAGATCTGTTACACTGTGGAAGTAACAGTGCTAGACATAGGCATTTTACCTGTGCCCTCTTTCAAAGGGGAAGAATTTTGTTGCATCTGTAACTTCCATTCACATTGAACTGAAGCTTTAAGTTATTTCTGTTAGACATGTGTTTTGATATTCTGTCATGCATTCAGCCTTCCTCCCCAACCCCCCAACCCCACCCCGAAGACCAGATATTTTGACCAGGATTTATTATCATCCAAAAATTGTCCCTTTCTTTCATGATAGCATTTAGTCGTACATGATTATTACCTGTATGTATGTATGTATTACATGTATGTGCATGTTCATTCATAGATGCCAACTCTACAGAATCTTTCAGAAATTTGAGTGAGAAATTGTTGCCAAAGTCCTGCATTTTGTATAAAGTTAGAGTTTTTTTTTTTTCTTTTTATATTTTTGTGTACAAACAAAATGATGGATTTGTCTTTTTCTTTTTTTTTTTTTTTTTTTTTTTCTTCTCTCTCTTTTTTTGTTGTCTTTTTTTTTTTTCTTTTTTTTTTTTAAAAAGTAGAATTGATAAAGTATTGCAGAATACAGGCTTATAATCAGGCTTAAAAGTTGCACAACCCCAGTCGAATTTGGGACTAGACGGGTTTTCTGCTATGGCTGCATATGACCTTACCTTAAGCAAGCCACATTCGTGAGCGGTAACTTCTGCCCGCAGCCATATTCTTTCTGGTTAATTGAAAAAAAAAATCTGCACACCCACCTTCTCAAAAAAAATTGCTGTAATTTCTTTTCTATTGTTTGTGCAGTTATGGAATTTGGAGTGAATGTAGAGGAATAAACAAAGAACATGGCAGTACCAACTATTACGTACTTTGTAGATGCTTTGATTATGAAAAAAAAAAAAAAAAAAATGACATGCCTAATGGGTGTGTACGAGTCATGGAGCCCTGGAGTGCACAGGGTCTTGCTGTCATCTCTCAGTTCCCCCTCACCTGCATCAGCCCATGCCCACTCTGCCACAACATTCTCAGTATCTTCACGATTAAACCCTAAAAACTCTTCTGTAGAGTTTGAGTTGAAAAACACCTCATGCAAGAATGCTAATCGCCAGTGCGCATGTTGAAATTTTACTCAAAATCTTCGACAGAGTTTGAAAATTTACGGTAAACAAACCACATGGAATATGACGCTCACACAGGAAGGAAAAAAAGTTTAAAGCCAGTGCATTAAGGGACTGCTTCATTTGGATTGGTTCTTTTCAACTAATCGAGTACAGGCTTACTGATTACATGTAGTCTCAGACCGAAATGAGCATCATCTTAGTCATCCTCATTCTCATTGATCAGCATTTAAAAAAAAAAAAAAAAAAGTCAAGTTCTGTGGCCCTTCATGCCCTGCTCTCATGGTGACCTCAGTTTCGATGTCCTCTCCACGTCTGTGGCCTTGGTTTGGTTCCGTCGGGGTCACCGGTATCGCGCGAGTCCATGGGGGCTGTCGTTGGACGGACGTGATGGCGCCCTCCGGAGGGAGAGCTCACTCATGCCAGCTCCGCGACTAAGCAATTATTGTCATCAATAGGGGGCTTAGTAGGTGGTGTCCTGTGTATGTTAGATCAGAACAGGCGCCACTGAACACCACCGAAGTGACTCGGCAGCTGTGCAGTGTCTTCTCGGTGGGTTTGCCTCTTGACGACTTGACAATGACTGCTCCCTGTGGATTGTCGGTGCGGGGTTGCGGCGGGGCTGACCGGGCTGTGGCTGTGGACGGGGTGTCGGAATGAGCGGCGTGTGTGCACTGCCTCTGGGACAGAAAAAAAAAAAAGAACATGGAAAATGTGTGTGTGTGGACAGGAAAGAGTGATGATAACATGGAAAATGTGTGTGTGTGTGGACAGGAAAGAGTGATGATAACATGGAAAATGTGTGTGTATGTGGACAGGAAAGACAGTGATGATAACATTGAAAATTGTGTGTGTGTGGACAGGAAAGAGTGGTGATAACATGGAAAATGTGTGTGTGTGTGTGTGTGTGGACAGGAAAGAGTGATGATAACATGAAAAATGTGTGTGTGTGTGTGTGTGTGTGGGACAGGAAAGACAGTGATGATAACATGGAAAATTTTGTGTGTGTGGACAGGAAAGACAGTGATGATATAACATGGAAAATTTGTGTGTGTGTGGACAGGAAAGACAGTGATGAAGCAGACTTGGTACCAGCCCGCCAAGCCAACGTCAAATGCCCACAGATCGTCATCGCCTTCTACGAGGAAAGGCTGACCTGGCACACTCACAATGACGACGAAGGAAAAGACGACAAGTCTTAACCACTAGGGCCCCAAGTGTATTTTGACATGAGAGTGGTGTGAGGTTACTCTACAGTTGCTCTGGACATTCCTGGCAGTTCCATGAATATACCAAAACAGGAGACCTACAGTAAGGACTAGGGATGTCCCATTCAGGGGACGGTGGGTACCAGATGGTAGTGGTTTTCTATGCTGTCAGAACACACAGAACATTAGTGACGTGTCGGATGTGCTTATTTCATTAACGTCAACTACTTGTATTGTTATCATTATTAATATTACTTGTATTTATCATCAGTATTTTTGTTATTACTTGTAAGGTGGGGGGTGTAGGACTTCTTTGCAAGTGTTGAACAAGGAATCCTTGCGAATCACAAAATGAATGCAGTCATCTTGTGAATCTGGATTTGACAGTAGTCGGAAGTTAAGTGGTACATTTAGACTTAATGTTGAAGCAGTGGACAGAATCCTTTGTTGAGGTACTGGGCAAAGCGTGGGTGAAGTGCTGCCATGAGACCGGAGTCACCAAGGCTGGTTTTCTTGCAGCAGCAGGGTGCGGCTGGGTTCTTCACCAGGGCTGCACAGAGTGAGAAAGACTAAGAATGTGAGTCTTGGGCGCTAGCCACTCAAGCATGTGTAGGGGAATATGGTGAAGATGCCCTGGTCCAGTAGTGGTGGCCATCTGAAGTAGACAGTGACAGCTCAGTAATGCTGTGCCAGCAGACAGATTCTCTGGCTTCTTCTTGGCTGCTGGTGGTGCTGTGTGCAAGCATGAGCCCAGAGATCTTCAGAGTTGGGACCAGTGATCACTTACTGTAACTTTGAGTGAAAAGGAGCTTGGTATGTATTGGTCTGTCTAGGGTCTGGGCGTAGTGGAGAATCCTGAATGACCGCTGGGTCAGGATTTTTTTCAGATTTGCTGTTGACTGTCGAGGTAAGCGCCCAGTCCTCTTTTGGCTTTGGCCATCTCCAACGGGAAGACTCCCATGTTGTCGAAGATTGGGTTGATGATGCTTCTGTAATTTTGCCTGACAGGTCCAGATTTTGTGTCGGTTGTTTGAGGGAATGTTGTCTTCTGCATTGCTTTAACCTTGAAAATGCCATCTTTCACAATTGAGGATCAAATGGTTCCAGTGATGTGATTTGTCCTGCAGGAGCCCACAGACTCAGCAGCTTGTGATAATGTCCAGAGGTTGATGGCCTGAGCTTACTTGCTCCTGCAGCTCACTGACCAGATGATCACCACACAGTGTGCCATCCTAAGGCTGCAATAGCCTTGTACGCTGCCCTGTTACATGGTGAACAGGTTTCTTCAAAGGGTATCGTAGTGAAATCTGATGGTGTCCTTCACACTGACTTGCCACGTTTCATGTGTGTGAGAGAGTGTAGACTCATTGGTGGTGAGAATCCAAGGTCTTGGGGGGGTCTTACAGAGGACTGAGATTGTCCAGAGTTAAAAGACAATGAACAGATTCTCAGCTGTCCGTTCACAACCAAGAATTCCCCCTGCCTCCGTCGTTGTCTCCCTGTTCTCTATGAGGAGGGTGTCTCTTTCTAATAGGTAATGGGGAGAAGACAAAAAATCAAGGGGGAAAAGCATGGTGAAGATTCCTCTCGTCTGAAGTGTGTTGCCCTCTGTCGGAAGGCATCAAATCTGGAAATTGATCGAACACCAGAGTCCTGTCTGCTTTGTGTGGGAAAACCTCCCTTCTTGTGCCCACCATCCCGTGTGGTAGGATGGGACTTCAGACACGTTCACAGGTACATGCTCATTGCCATTCTGCATAATTGACAGCTCCGTTTATAGATAAGGTTTTTATATTCTTTTTTTTCCGCATCATCATGTTGGGTAGGGTTAGAGGGAAGGGGAGGGGTCGGGGATGTTGCCTTGTGATGGAGACTCAAGTCATGGTGAGCCAAACTCTAGATAACACTGAATGTAGTTATGGCTGCGGTCCTTTCATTCACGAAATGAGATCGCCCTGAACTTGCAGGTCATGCCCTGAGTGTATTGCACAACACAGGCCTCTTCCTATCATCACAATCTGTGGGTCTTGTTCCATAGTTGGGACTGCAGGCAGGAGTGGGTTGAAGGGTGTAGTTAAGTTACCTGGGCGTGCATTGCTCACCTTATGGAGTTGGCTGAAATCAGAAAGGACTCGGTAGGATCTGTATGGGCAGAAAGGTGGGTTGAAAGACGTCCGTTTCAGGGTGCTGTTGGGAGGTATGCACTGAGGGACATGGCATCTGAGGATTACTGCTTTAGTGCTAAGAGTTTCGGAGGCTAAGAAATATGCTGCACTCTGCACATACTTGACAGATGGTAGCGGCAGCCATAATTGATGCCAGATTTGGTGTTTGGAGGGTAGAGGGGTTTGGGAGTTCATCAGTAAGCTTTCTCTCTCTTTTTTTTTTTTTTTCTTGGATATTTTTACCATTGACAGTTACATGCAGGACATGCACACAGGAAGGTCATACATAGAAATACTTATATAGTATAGCAGGAGGCTGTTGGCTACCAGTTTGTTTGAAAAGCACCTTTGTTGTGCAGCTTTTCCCTAAACACACACACACACACACACACACACACGCACACACACACACACTCTTAGCATGAAGGCGCTGTATTGCAGAGTTGTGAGCATAGGCTCGTCAAGAATGTTGCTCATTTACTCCAGTGTCTAAAGCATACTGTCCCGTGCCTGGCTGTAGCTGAACTTGAGATGAAATTCCATGTTTGTTTTCTTGATATCAAACCTTGTTTCCCTAAAGGCCTTCTCTTTCACTGTGTGGGCAGGCATCACCACACAACTTCTGTTGAGGCTTTGAGGTCATCTTTTTTTTTTTTTCTTTCTTTTTTTTATTTGTTTGATCTCTCTGGCAAGCAGCATCAGCTGCATATTTTTTTCCCCGTTGCCTGTCTGTTTAGCAAAGGGTGCCCTTCCAAGGCAGTAAATGTCTCTCTGAAGGCAGTACATGTCTCTCCGATGGTATTATTATGAATACTTACACAGTGCCTATCCTCGGCCAGAGACCAAGCTCTAGGCGCTTAACAATCCCCACTCGTGTACATGTCGGGCTGCCTACTTGGGTAGTACCGACTGAAGAGCTGCCAGCTGGCGCTTCATTATCAAATGTCCAAGCACAGACCCTCTGCAAAGTGTATACCAGCAGCATCTTAATTCTAACTCTTTAAAACATAATCAAATCCTCTGAAAACAAATTCTGGCAGGCATCCAAACACAGTAAAGAATATTTGCATATGTCTAGATACTTACCATACGAACATGAATACTACTAAAGATGCCCAAATGCTAATCATCTAAAAACTATTGACACATACTGGACTGGGTTACCAAAGGGACTCTGCCCTCTAGGTAGAGTTATTTAAGAAAAGGCTGAAAAAGCCATTCACGGTGAAAATAATGACCCCAGAATACTCGAAAGATACACAAGGGAGTTAAGCAGGAAAGCTTGGTTCTATCTGAAAAATAATTGGAGTTAATACAGCAGGAAAGCTAGGTTCTATCAGAAAAATAATTAAGAGTTGATGAAGGCTTTGGACCATTCTTGAGTGCCATGGCAGTCACGGTAGTTGTGATCTTGTAATCATCTGGAAGAACTTAGACACCCAAATACCAACCCTTTAGATAATTCACGGACATCCGAGCGCTAACCCAACCAGTCTTTCAAAATGGTGATCCCAGGCCCCTGTTCCCAAAATTTGCTGTTGGAATATTTCTCATGGGAGACGAGTTCTGGTATGTATTGGACACTACCGTGCCCTTGACCTTTTTTTTTTTTTTTTTTTTTTTTTTTTAAATCAAAAACTGCTTTTTATGATCTGAGAACTGTATTTTGCTGATAACTGATTGATCTGAGATCTCTCTGTACAGTTGGCATTTTTTCATCTATAATGTGATTTTTTTTTTTTTGTATGAAGATGGTGAAAGGGGGGAGGGGAAGCTAGCGCTTCTACCTGTCATTACAGTTTGGAGGGCAGTTTAAATGGCCGGAGATTGTAAAATAGCTGAAGGCTAATGTTCCAGTCCATTTCAAAATGAGTATAAATGTTACAAACTTACAGGCATTGCAAGCAGCAAAGAATAACAGTCATGTTTAGGTCTAAGATAAGAAACTTTAGTTTCACTGTTACTTTGGCCACTGTTACTTTGGCGCATGCAGTGATAATGTATGCTGTGCTGACGACAAGGCACACTAGATGAGTAATGGTAGAGAATTGAAATCACTCTAACACCTCGAGACATTTCTACCATTTTCTTTTTTTAAACTGTCTCTGAATTTCTTTTCTCCTTCATTAAGTTTGCTTGTATTAGGCGTTGCAGTCTACCAGCTTGGTTATTGGCGCACTGGACAACCGACCTCAGAATCCGCAGAGTTTTAAGCACTGCTTAACCACTAGACTGAAGATAATGGCATTTCATCGACATGTTGCACGGCTGTGGAGTCAGCATGTCAAAATACTTGTTGAACTGAAAACGGTATTTTCATCCACCAGGTGGTATTCTGCTCAGTCTTGGAAGTGCATTGTCCATCCATTGCTTAGCCTACATGTTGCATGTTCTGTGCTGACAGTCGTTGGGTGTCTTGAAGTCTGTGGAGGACTCTGAGGGCGTGGGGTTATTAGATTGTCCTGTCTGCAGATTCTGTCCGTGTGTTCCCTGGTTCCTCGAGGCTGGACGCTTTGCTGTGACACAGGGGGGAGGTGAGGGGGGGGGGCGTGAATGGTAGAGTTTTTTTACATCCTCATAGCAAAAGCTTTTAGGGACGTGTCTTTCATTCACGGTAGTCTTTGAAATCCCAAGTGGTCTAGTGGTTAGGATTGCACATGGGGGGACAGTGCGACATGTTGGTTCACTGTAGAGACCGAATTTCTTCAGATGGTTAGGGGGAGGGGGGGGGGGCTGGCTTTTGGCAAGGGGAAGCAACTGTAGTGGTCAGCAGAGGACCAGGAATGACTAGTCTGGTGCTGAACCTGGAGAATCCCAATGGTATTTGGTCAGCTTTGTCGCCTGATTTGTCTTCAGAATAAACACTTTTCGCTTAAGTATGTGTGTGCTCACACAAGCACATGTGCACACATACACACATTTAAATGTCTAGGTAGAGAAATTTGATCTTTCTGTGTAGGGAAAAAAAAAACAACAAAAAATGCGAAACATATCACTGCATGTCGACCTTCAAGGCAGTTGAGAGAATGGAGGGGGTGGGTAGTGATATGGGAGACTTTGTCTCTGAGTGGATGCGGGGAATGGAAAACGGGCTTTGAATTTGTCCAATTTTATTGTACACGGAGGGGAAGACATGAAAAACGGACTATGAATTTGCCCAATTCAATGTACACATCTGCTCTGAAGACTTGAAAAGTAGGCGAGATGCTGTGTAGTGTTGGAACATGTCATCCACATTGAAACTGTCATTTTGTCAACCTTGAAGTTGCATGATTGGTGTGAATTCAGTGACTGATGTGTGGTTGTAGTGTTGTGTGAAAAGTTTGAGGCATTTGTGTATGAACATGGGCATGTGATTCTCTTCCCCCCCTCCCTCCCTCGCTCTTTGGAACACAAGATCATGTTCAACTTGTTGGCACCAGTTCATCTTATCCCTTTTGTTTTGTAACATTCACACTTTGAACGTGATTATTAGTTTGACATATTTACTGTGAGTACATCGACCAGTGAACGTGTATTTGTTCTGCGGTGTTAATGGAGATGTTTCTTTCAACTGAACTTTGTGTCAGGAAAAAAATAAGATGAGCTGCGTATGAAGACCAATTTGAAAAGGTTGTTTGCTGCAAAACGGGGTGGCAAGAAGACCACATTTTTCAGTGAACTTTGCAAGTCCCTGTGTCCTTGGCTCAGTAACTGTTTTTGTCCAGCCATGTTGATTTGGAGTCGGAGGGAGAACATGTGCTGAGTGGGTCGCTAATATGGGTTTAATCTAGACTTGATTGGTTCTCATCTTTTTTTTTTGTGTTGTTGTTGGGTACAGTGTGTCTCAAACTACTCTGCCTTCTGCAGGTATAGACAGCTACATGCAGTTGGGTCTATAAGTGGACTTCTGCCTAAATTTGTTTTAAGTGTATGATAGTCTTACAGTTCTCATCTTTTTCAGGGGTGTTGCATGCTTCCATGATCTGCAGATTATTGCTGTAGATCTGGTGTGTAATGTGGGTCATCCCTCGCTTCTGTGAGATGCTGCAGTACAACTCAACCTGCACCTAGACTTACCAGGAAAATCAAGAGAAAAAAAATGATCTCCTTCCTCAACCAGTAACAGGTGCTGCCCGATCTGAGCTGTTGCATTTTCCCTCTGCGGACGACTGTGTTTGTCATGTCATGAAACGACTATGTCATGTCATAACTAATGTAGGTGCTCCCATGGCATCACGTGATTGGTGCGTATTTTTACATCAGATGTATGTTTTGTGCGTGTGCTCTCTGGCAGAGGTCTTGTCGAGAGACTGAAACGATCCACTTGTGAATAAAGCTGTTAATGAGTGTGTGTTGTTGACGGCGTATACCATGTTTAGACCTTTGTGTGTATGTCGCTTTGACCTTAGCTGTACATGTCAAGACAGTAGGAACTTGATGTAATAATGGCCATATTGTCCAATGAATCCGCCATGTAGTTTGCTTTCAGCCATTAGCATTCTTGGGTTTGTCAGGAACACGGTACGCAATGCCCATACATCATTATATGCTTCGTGATTTTTTATCCTTGCCTCTCGTACATGTGCAGAGTTTTTTGTGGGGATGTTCAAATTTGGAAGCAGCGACAGGCTTGCAGAGAGTATGCTGTCAGACGTGCATTTCTGTCAACAAACAGTAAGCAACATTTCAGGAGTCGACACCACTGGAGCCAGAGGTGGGCATTCTGTTCACCTTGCTTGTTCAGAACCATGGCAGGGTTTTTTAGGTAAAGAAGATGTGCTGCAACAACTCTTGGACGTTTTCTGACATTCAGAGGGTGCTTTGTCTAACCAAGAGGTTTGCAGAACAATGGTTTTGAAAAGACTTAGGAGTGATCCCCCTTGAATTCCCTTTTGAGTGGTGTGTTTAGATTCTTTTTTGCCAGGGGATTTTTATTTATTGATTTTCTTTTTTTTCCCCATATTGATTTTTGGTACATTTCATTCACATGAAGATGGAATCTTTTGTGTTATTAATGTATTGCTTTTTCTTCTTTTTTATGGTTGGATTTATATAGGCGTGTGTGTGATGAGTATACTTGTTTTAAACCATAGGAATTAGAATTGAGAAAGAATAAATGAGCTGAAAGATTTGAATAATTTGTTCTCGTACCAAGGAATTTGTTTTTCATTAGACTTTTCTTTTCTCAGCGATTAATCCTCTTGCATTTCGTGTACGTGAGGTAAACTGTTCCCAGGTGGTTTTTTTTTTTTTTTTTTACATAGTGTCATTAGATCAGCATACTGGTGTTTACTTTTTGGATTTTAAAGGGAAAAAGAAGGCCAGCATTCATTAAGTAAGACTTGGCTTTACATGCAGTTTTATAATCTTCTGTGTGTGTGTGTGTGTTTTTTCTTTCTGTAAGACCTTGATGGCAGGCATTTGTATGGTGACAAAAGTTAACTTGCAAAACTGCCGTGCTGTCAACAAAAGGAAGCTTTGTTGTAGTGTGAAAGTTCTGCATCCAGTGTGTTCATTCGTCAACATTCCCATCACACGTGGGTGTTGCTGTTGGAAGATGTGTCCCAAGTCGTCGTCATGCTGAAGAAACTATTCAACGGAGAAGATCTCAAGATGGCTCAAATACAAACGTGTTTGTTCTTTCAGCTGCAGTTACCAACGATGATTGTGGTAAAAAGACACGATGATCCACAGGTTTGGCTGGCTGTTGGTTTCTTTTGTGTTCAGCCACAACCCAAGTCAGGGAGGTAAACCAGAACACCTACCACTGGCTGCCCATCACATCATCTTCAGGGTCACTGTCATCACTCTGCCATCACTCATCCTTTACGTCGATGACAAACCCCAGTGCTTAATGTCATGTAAACCTCCCCTCCCTGCCAACTCCTGTTTCCTTGTAACCCATGAATTCAGTGTCGCCGTGGGAAGTCATGTTCCCACAGACAAGATCACTCAGTGTCTGCCATTCGTCACACACTGAACCTTTCAGTCGCCCCCATATCAACCAGCTGTGTTGGAAAGGCCCAGCTGTCCTGCCCCCATGAGATTTCTGTCAACCAGTGTTTGGTCGGATGTGTGGTGTCTTTGTATGCAATGCAGATTTATTGTCAGATGAGGGACAGCCTGGAAGCGTTGCTTGCAGAACAGCCAGGGTATCATCCGCTGTAGGGCAGATAGGGACAACAAGGAGGGTGAAGGAAAAATTTGTCCCGGAGGCATTTCTGCCATTTTGAGTTGTCTTGCCATCTTCCAGTCTCGGACTAACAGGAGTTGCCAGGGGCCGCTGGTAACTGTTGATAGGATTTTTTTTTTTTTTTTTTTCGTTTTTTTTTTTTTTTTTTCCTGCTATACATGCACACATTTTGGAATAGCAATTTTTAATGATGAAATTTCGTTTTCTGCTGTTCGTGACATGGGTTGATTAGATGTAATACAGGTTTGGATGTGACGAGTTTTGTGAAGATGGAATGAATGGATGGGCCTTTTTTTTCTTTCCTCTGAAGTAACAGAGCAACTAAGCAGCAAGTTTTATTCGCAATCATGGTGACTAAGTGAGATTGGCTACGATTTCTTTGAGTTGCTTTCTGGATTTGTACATGTACTTATATGGTCAATGTCATTTTTAAGTCCTTGTAGAATAAAAGTTGTGTCCAATGTTGGATGTCATCAGCTTGTCAACAACATTCTCTCTTTGTTTCGCTCCCCCCCCTCCCCAGTGTGGATGAAGAGAGACCCTGTGGCATTCTTCACAGTGTGGCCAAACAGGAAACCGCAGTTCTCGTTACCATAGAAATGACTTTGTTATGTACACTGATTATTCTGTCTTGTGGTTGTATGTTCAGTCATTCTCAGACTGCCTTTATGCGTGTATCTTCTACATCCTTATTAACTGTCTATTCTTACCTGACCAAAATTGGACTTGATGGGCCACCAAACTAAGGAACAAACTCATCACCAGATTGAAACTTTTTCAGTCTGAGGACAGAATCCATTTTATGAAATTCTTCGAGACGGAATTTTCCGTTTTTCATAAAAAACGGAAGTGCCGAATCGAAGTGCTCTTTATTTTAGGGAACAAAGATAAAGCACCATTTGCTGAAATCTAGATTTCGAATTTGGAGTTCGTTGGAAACCATGAGAATGTCCTATCTTAAAGAAGGTGATTCACGATGCTGGCATCACTAATAAGTGGCGATGGGCTTGGCTGAACGAAATATACTAGTCACATAAAGTTAAGCACAGTTTACATGTACCCGCATAATTTCCAAAATATAAAAGCCACGATTTTGAATTGGGGGAACAGATTTAATTCATTATCTTGTTCCAACGTACATTGAATTTCATTGGGATCGAATGAACGGTTGTTGATTTACAGACAATTAAACAGAGGATGGGTCGAAATCAAAGTTCGCAAAATCTGTTCAGTTCACAAAATCATTTCAATAGTGGGTGTGGCCACCGCCATTGGCGAGACATTCCACGCACGACTCCTCATCGAGTTGACCAGTGTTCTGATGACCCTCTGAGGGATTCTCTGCCATTCCAGTTGCAGCATTTGGAAGAGATCCTGGCGGTCTCTGGGAGGTGGATGGTTCTCTCCTTCACACGTCTCCCCAACTCATCCCACATATGCTCGATGGGATTGAGGTCGGGACTATACGCCGGGGAAGATCATCCTGTTGATGCCGGCCTGCACAATGAAGTTTTCGGCCACCCGGGCCCTATGTGGCCGAGCATTGTCGTCTTGGAAGACTGCCATGGGTCCTATCCGTTGCATGGTCGGAACAACGAAAGGCGCCAGGATTTCATCCCGATAGCGGATGCCTGTGAGGTTTCCATCAATATGGTAGAGTGGTGTCTTGTGGTGGAGGCTGAAGGCACCCCATACCATAACAGATCCTCCCCCAAAGGCCCTGGTCTGGCGAACAGCTGCATCAATGTAACGTTCACCAACACGCCTCCAAACTCT
>JADBJO010020257.1:25000-31641 GCA_016801955.1 Conus betulinus | reverse complement strand
GCGTAGCGGAGGACGCGTCGTCTGCCTCTCGCCTCTTCTCATCCGCTCTGCTTCTTCTGCGTCTGAGCATTCTTCTGCTGTTGCTGCTTCTGCTTCTGCTGCGCTGCAGATGCTGCTCTCCTAACATCTGCCCTGCTCCACCAATGTGCTTCCGCACCGCTCCGGTCCCTGCCACCGCCGCCTTCCTCGGACACGGATGATACTGACTCCTTCTCGCATCATCTCCCTTTGTCCTTCCCGTTGATCCAACATACTGATCTTTATCAAAATTACTCCAGACTGGGACAAATGGCTGCTACTGCTGATATCATTATTGATGAATGATGACCGTGTGTCAATGCATGACTTCACATTGGTTTCTTTTTCCTTGGCTGCTGAAAAACCCCAATCCGTCTTTTACCATTAAAACATGTATCGAAAGAATGTTTTTCCTCGTATGTTTCATTTCCCATTAGCATGTTTCTTCACTGTGGCTTGCTTGTTACTATGAATGACGGAAATGGGCACGGAGTGAGGAACACAGTGCCAATGTGATCTGTGTGTTGAATATTCATGAGCGGACCTCTGTGACGAGGCCATTCACCCCCGGGCAGGAAGCTCGTAAGTCTCGTAGTCTGGTCACACGACAATGGCTTTGCTTGTTAACGGAAATCCGCAAGGCCTGTTTTCCTGAATGTCGACATCGTTCTCTCTTTTATTCTCCCTGTGTTCCGTCCAACTCTGCTCTCTGCTGGCTGGCTGGCTAGCTGTCTGGCTGTCTTTCTGTCTGTCTGTTTGTCTCTGTCTCTGTCTCCCTTCCTACTCGTCCTCAAGTCCTCTCACATCCCCACTTCAATGTCTATCTGAGGGTCTGTCTGTCTGTTTGTTTGTCTGTTCATCTGTCTACCTCTCTGTCCATCAGTCAATCTGCCAGTCAGTCTGTCAGTCAGTCGGTCAGTCTGTCCTGTCGGTCTGTCTATCTATCTATCTCCCTCCATCCCCTCCCCCCTCCCTCGCTCATTTCTGAGTTGAACTATAATCGTATTAGATTTTGACATTTGTTTCGATATGTATTCAGACACATGCAAAGAACAAAACCAAACCCAACAAAGCCGCCACTTGTTCATATGGAGTTTTCGCCCTTGAATAAAACCGTCAGAATCCGTCTCTCTCTCTCTCTCTCTCTCTCTCTCTCTCTCCTCTCTCTCTCTCTCTCTCTCTCTCTCTCTCTCTCTCAATGATGATGATGATGATGGTGGTGATGATGATGGTGGTGGTGTGATCCTGATGATAATGCTGGTGGTGGTGAGTGGTGTGTTGGTGGTGATCCTGATGGTCGTGGTGGTGGGTGGTGGTGTGGTGCTGGTGGTAATGACGACGAGGGACGAGGACGAGGATGATGATGAGGAGGAGGAGGAGGAAGAGGAGGAGGAGGAGGAAGAGGAGGAGGAAGAAGAGGTGGAAGAAGAGGAAGAGGAGAAGGAAGAGGATGATGATGATGATGATGATGATGATGATGATGATGATGATGATGATGATGATGATGATAGCCGTGCTGAACATGATAAGAAAAAGGGGCTGAAGAAGAAGACGGTAAATGACAACGAAGATGATGAGGAAACGATGACACTGATAATTATAGAGTCAGCGACAGTGGCATTAACGTTGATAAAAATACAGATAGTGATCAGAATTATACAGAATGGGACAAAATGGCTGCTAATGATGATATCATTAGTGATGAATGATGACGTCAATACAATGACTTACATTGGTTTCTTTTCCTTGGTTGCTGAAAAAACCAAATCGTCTTTACCATTAAAAAATGTATCGAAAGAGATGTTTTCTCGTATGGTCATTTCCCATTAGCATTGTTTCTTCACTGGGGCTTGCTGGTACTATAGAGCGGAAATGGCACGGAGTGAGGAACACAGTGCTAATGTGATCTGTGTGTTGAATATTCATGAGCCGACACTCTGTGACGAGGCCATTCACCCGGGCTGGAAAGCTCGTAAGTCTCGTAGTCTGGCCACACGACAATGGCTTTGCTTGTTAACGGAAATCCGCAAGGCCTGTTTTCCTGAATGTCGACATCTTTCTCTCTTTTATTCTCCCTGTGTTTTCCGTCCAACTCCGCTCTCTGGCTGGCTGGCTGGCTGGCTGTCTGGCTGTCTTTCTGTCTGTCTGTTTGTCTCTGTCTCTGTCTCCCTTCCTACTCGTCCTCAAGTCCTCTCACATCCCCACTTCAATGTCTATCTGAGGGTCTGTCTGTCTGTTTGTCTGTCTGTTCATCTGTCTACCTCTCTGTCAGTCAGTCAATCTGCCAGTCAGTCTGTCAGTCAGTCGGTCAGTCTGTCTGTCGGTCTGTCTATCTATCTATCTCCCTCCCTCCATCCACTCCCCCCTCCCTCTCTTATTTCTGAGTTGAACTATATATCGTATTAGATTTTGACATTTGTTTCGATATGTATTCAGACACATGCAAAGAACAAAAAACCAAACCAAACAAAAGCCGCCACTTGTTCATATGGAGTTTTCGCCCTTGAATAAACCGTCAGAATCTCTCTCTCTCTCTCTCTCTCTCTCTCTCTCTCTCTCTCTCTCTCTCTCTCTCTCTCTCTCTCTCTCCTCTCTCTCTCTCTCTCTCTCTCGTGCGTATATACATTGTCCATTTTTCGCCTTACAATTATTCACACTCGGTGGGTAAACAGTCTACAAGGACAAAGGATACACGCCTCTTCATGGCAGATGCCCAGTGTATGATCGGGAGGCAATAGCCCCTATTCTGGAGTTTGGTCATCGTGTGGTGCACATCATCAGAAACCATGCTGTATCAGCTGGTTGCCGATGGCGTGCCCACCTATGCTTCAGGTGTTATTACCTTCACATCGTTGTCACAGGCTCTTTTGCCCACAGTCACGCCCATCAGACCCATAGCATCCTGTGTGCCAGCAAACCATCCTCTACGTGGTCAAGGGTAACCCGCCATAGGAAGCCGCATAGAGACCAAGTCAGAGATTTGGTGTTCACTCTTACTGGTTTTATTACACACAAGGGCAGACAGACAGACAAACAGACAGACAGACAGACAGACACATGCGCGCGCGCGCGCACGCACACACACACACACACACACACACACACACACACACACACACACACACACCAGACACACACACACACACACACACACACACACCACACACACACACACACACACACACACACACACAGAGTTTGATTTCTTTTTTCCCCGAAATTCACCGCGTACCGATGGTACTGATCTCTCTCTCTCTCTCTCTCTCTCTCTCTCTCTCTCTCTCTCTCTCTCTCTCTGAAAACAGAAAAAAAATCAGTTGAGTTCGTTTAAAACAAGAGTCTTGAAGAGTGCAGATTTAACTGATGGCTTCAATGTTGTCAGCGGAAGGCGATCACGTTTTTATTCCTTAAGTTCCATTTCTAGGCTGTTAATATGACATGTAATTACCTTTTTAAGATATCTCTAATGGCTACATTAATCGGTTGTCAATACAATATAGAATAATTCTTTGATACCGCTAATTGCTGCCAGATCAAATATAACCAAGCCCCCCCCCCCCCCCCTCTCTCTCTCTCTCTCTCTCTCTCTCTCTCTCTCTCTCTCTCTCTTGTGTCTTTTGGCCTTGTGATATTCAATTAAGGCACACCAAACCCTACGATGGATGTTGATGATGCTCGTTACGGTCATTGTTTTTTCTATTCCGCCGTGGCTGTCACTGTAACACATGCTCACATATGATGACAATTGATCGTTTTTGTGCTCACAGTTCTTATAGAACAGGAGTACTTTAGAATGGGAACGAAGAAATGCTGTGTGCGGTGTGTGTGTGTGTGTGTGTGTGTGTGTGTTGTGTGTTGTGTGTGTGTGTGTGTGTGTGTATGTGTGTTTGTCTGTCTGTCCACTCCGTGGTCAAAATGCGTCGCACTCGCTCCAGACAAAACTACTGGGCCGATCTTTCTGAAAATGTATAGGTATGTTCATTATGGGTCACGGATAATGCCCGATGTTTTAGTTTACCGTTATAGCCGTTACTACCGCCTGTAACGGCCTGTAACAATTTTTCTTCTTTATGGAATATTTCAGAAAGTATTTGGCTGATCTTTCTGAAGATTTGTGGAAATGTTCATTATGGATCACAGATGATGGCCGATGTTTACCAGAATAGCCGTTACTACCGGCTATAACAGCCCATAACGGTTTTGCCCTTTATGGAATGTCTCACATGTATTCAAGATAAACTGGGAGTACGTTCATATGGCTACCAGACTAAACTGGTCACTCAGTTAAAGAAGGCTACTCAAGGCTACTCACTGTGTGCGTAGCTTTCGTCGGCAATCCATCCGACTTCTTCAGCGCAACTGCTGGGTTGAGAACTGGATTCAGTGCGCACCGCTGTGAGCGAACTCACGACAATGCGACTGAACGAGTGAGGATTGTGGTCCACACATTCACAGCAAATAAACAATAATTTAGCCACATTACCCATTTTCTCACATATGACATACATTCATATAGAGGAATTGGATTTCAATTAAACATCTTCTCGGTTCAAGAAATCAATGGACAGGGGAATAAAACTTTGTTTAAATCTGACACTTCTGCATTTAACCGATCGATATATCTTCGTCCTGACTGAAGAAGGTCATACTGATTTGCAAGGACGTGGGTCTGGTCACACGTAATCTTCTTCGCTTTACAACTACACACGGCACCTATATAGCTCACTCAGACTTTTTGTCTCTCACCAACGATTTTTCCTCCCACGTTCACCACTTTCTCAGCACATTTCTGCTCTTCACAGTCAACCCACCATACCAACACATAAATGAGAAAGTTAGAACAGATTCCAAGAAGCATGAATAAAATGTCCGAAGAATGTCAGTATTCACATGAAATGATCGCAGCTTGCGAAGACAATATAATCTGGTTTGACATTTTTTGTGGACATACTCAACATGGGATTTAAAATTCAGCTTATTATCTATAAAAGTTCCTAAATATTTGTATGACAAATCTTTGAACCTCCTTGAAGTAAACAGAATCAGAGTTGGAAAGATCTACAAGTGCTGAGTCATCTGAATATTTAATGTACAAAGTTGAATCACTTCCTGAACAATCATTTGTGTACAGAGTAAAAAAGCACTGGTGATAAAACAGTACCCTGGGGTGCGCCAGTTGAAATGACTCTGGAAGACGAAACAACACTTTGATATCGAACAGACTGTGTCCTCTGTGTAAGAAAATCAATTATCCAAGAATGAGCTTGTCGCTGACGTACGGCATGGAGACGTGCTCTCTCGAAGGGGTTTGACGTTCAGTGGAGGGGTGGGGTATGATTTTCTTGCCCCCCGGGATATCCCAGGCCCACTTCTGGTATCCTGATATACTCAGCACTTTCTTGATGTGCTGCACCTCTTCTTCCCTAGCGGTGTCAGTGGAGCAGATGGTCTTCGCTCGATGGGTGAGGGTGCAAATAGCTCCCAGCTTGTGTTCCAATGGTTGGTGACTGTCAAATTGCAAATACTGGTCTGTGTGGGTCGGCTTTCTGTAGACGGAGAAGGCGAGGCCTGTCTCTGTCCGGGTAATGCAGGTGTCCAACATTGTTCTTTCTGGACTACGTTCAATGCTTTGCATCTTGCGTGTTCTGTTTTTGTCTGTTCAATGATTTGTTGTTCCACGACAGCAGGTGGTAGGAATGTGCTGACTGACATTTAGACAGTTGAGTAACCCCACCTTCTTCTGCCCTTAGTTATGTGCAGCAAGGTAGAGGCACTGCAGTTCATGTCATACGATCTACATTCTACTTTTTTTTTTCCAGTCTGGGTTTGGAAGGCTCATTTTCTATAGTAGTAGTAGTAGTAGTAGTAGTAGTAGTAGCAGTAGTAGTAGTAGTAGTAGTAGTAATATAAAGAATAATAATGCAAATAATGATATTGTTACTACTATCATTATTAATACTATCTTTATTGTTATTAATATTAATGTTATTGTTATCATCATCATCATCATCATCATCATCATCATCATCATCATCATCATCATCATCGTCATCATCATCATCATCATCATCATCATCACCATCATCATTATTGTTATTATTATTATCATTATTACTATTATTGAATAATATCATTGTTGTTATCATCACCATCATTATTATTATATGATGATGATGATGATGATGATGATGATGATGATGATGATGATGATGAATAAATAATAATAATAATAATAAATATGATGATGATGATGATGATGATGATCATCATCATCATCATCATCATCATCATCATCATCATCATCATCATCATCATCATCATCATCGTTGTTGTTGTTGTTGTTGTTGTTGCTACTGCAGCTGCTGTTGTTATTATCATTATTATTATCATTATTATTGTCATTATCCTTATTATCTTTGTTATCATTATCATTATCATTCAAAGTGCTTGTAGTAGCCCCCATCCTCGGTAGCAGACGAAACTGTGAGCGTTTTCCTGATTGGCGATCTTGTTTACCTAGCGGGCTGCCTGCCAGTGTAGAGCCGACAGAAGACTGCCGGCTGGCACTGCATGTCATTGTTTCCTGTGTCCTTGCGTCACTCAGCGTTTGCCCTCCATTCCAT
>JADBJO010020257.1:0-5000 GCA_016801955.1 Conus betulinus | reverse complement strand
ACATGTCGGAGTCAATGACTGTCCAGCAGGACCCATCTCCTCCCAAACATGGAAAGACCTCATCACCATGTGTAAAAAAGATTTTCCTCCGCTTACGTAGCTATAAGCTCCATTGTGCCGGCTTTTGGACGTCATCAGCTGAATAATTCAATAGCCCCTTCGAACCGAAACTTATACGACTGCTGCACCACTTACAAGTGGACATGGTAGATAACTTTAATTCTTTCGTAACCCCAAAAGGGTTCCCACGTAAAGCACTATACAAAGATGCTATTCACCCTAGTGCAAGGGGAACTGCCTGTCTTGCAATGAAATTCAAAGAAGTGCTTCCTCAAACCCAACCACCAAGAAGAAAAAACCATGCAGACCAAAACAATTCATTGCCTAACTTAATCTATAATCACCAGAATGCAAAAAAAACTCAAGGAATACACAGAGTAATGTCAACTTTCTGGGTAGAACCTCCAGTATGCATAAGAATGGCCCTGAATCTATAGCCATTCCCCAGTTTATTGTCCACAGCAGATTTTCCCCCATTATTTTCAGATGCCAGTCAGCCTGGACTGATCAGCATGGGTCACCATGAGGAGGGTGTCTCTGCTGTAAGGCAACCCTATGCGCTAAACGATACCAGTGGCGTTGTGCCACAGCCTCTTCAAAATGGTCAGCCACAGGCTGGTGATAATGCACGCCCTCCCTTTATCCCCAAATATCCATTGTACCCATGTCCTTTCCCTTATCCAAGGTACACAGATCCTGAGTCCTATCCTAGAGGCCAAATCCCATGCACCTACCCCCCTCATGTGCCCCAGCAGAGTGGAGACACTGCTCAGAGAACAAGACGATTTCCTTGGGTCTGGTCCCCCGGCTCTTAATCATGCCACAGGGCCAAAACCCAATTTCCCGTAGCTGGCCACAACCTGCCAGCGGGGGAGTGTGCTCAGCAACTTGTGTCCCTGGCTGCACAGTTGATGTCACAGCAAGGGTGCCAGAGGCCTAATGGCAACTGGTAATCTATGTAATCTGTGTGTCAATTTCTGATTTTATTTTGTTCATCATGCTATTGTATATGTAATTCAATTATTTGAGAAAGGAAAGTTTTGTTCAGAGTATGCTTTCATCTTAGCATACCCAAAAATATCTTCAATCTATACTCTATCCATTATTGCATGTGATTTATTATTGTCATTATTCGTTATTCAGTGTTCGGTTTGTTTTGTGTGTGTGTGTGTGTGTGTGTGTGTGTGTGTGTGTGTGTGTGTGTGTGTGTGTGTGTGTGTGTGTGTGTGTGTGTGTGTGTGTGTGTGTGTGTGTGTGTGTGTGTGTGTGTGTGTGTGTGTGTGTGTGTGTGTGTGTGTGTGCGTCATGTCTTCCCCATGACTTTACATGAAACTATTCTGTTCCCCTAAGAATAAGTTTTTCATGTTCATTTCATTGGCCGTATTATGCTTGTACTTTGGACCTGGGATACCTGGAAATTTGCTATTGCTTTGGCTCACACGATTTGCTTAAGCTTCAGACTTTTCTCACTTGTTTTGTTTTTGTCGTGTATGTTAGCTTTTATTTTGCGGGCTTACGTGCCTAGTACTTGACTTTATTTATTTTTTTTATTTTTTTTTTTTAAGACCTTTACTGATTTTGAATGACAAGCGTTTTTGGTATCATTTAATCCTTGTTGTGTTGCTGTTGTCTTAAAATATAACTATACTTTTTTCGCTTCACTAGAAAATTTCTGTTACGTGTTATCTTCAATCATCATGTCGCAGAAGCCAGCAAATCTCAAGTGGTTAACAAAAAAAGGCTTTAAAGTAGGATATCTAAATGCTTGCCATCTTTTAAACAAGAAGATATCAGATGTTCCTTCTATTTTGTCTAATTCAGACGATTGTTTTCATGTTTTTGGTTTTTTGAAACTAGGTTAACTGATATTGTTTCCGACCATTTAGTTACTATTCCAGGCTATAATCTTATACGTAAAGATGCATCACGTTCAAATAAACTAGAAACAGGATTAGTGGCATATATCCATCAATCTGTGAAGTATAAGCAACTTAATGTGTTTGATAGACACTCTGTGGAATGTATATGGATTGAAGTGTGTCTAAAGGGAAATAGACCAATGTTAATAGGTATATTGTATAGAAACCCTGATGAACGTGTTGATTGGTTCGACCGTTTTGAGTTAATGATAGAAGAAGTATTAGACTATTCCAGTGAAATAATACTACTCGGTGATTTCAACATCGACTTATTAAAACCATACAACACATGGAAAAAGATCATTGATACATACAACTTAACCCAAACTAATAAATTTCCTCTACGCGCAAAACATTGAAAACAGAAACATTGATTGACCATATCTATGTTACAAATTCTTCTAATATTGTAGAAACATCTGTACCTATTTTGGATTAAGTGATCACTTTCCAGTTTGTGTAACCTGGTGTAAGAAAGCGTGAAAATTCCTAGATCCTACCATAAATATATATTTTACAGAAGTTACAAAAATTTCAATCCAGATTTTTTTTTGTTCGATCTAATGAACACAAAAACTTTTAGAGGTGTATCAGCATCAGCATAGGGACCCAGACGAAGCTCTGAATACATGGTATGATGCTTTTCTTGCGGTATTCAATAAGCATGCTCCATGCAAAACGAAAAGAGTAAAACTCATCGACAAACCTCCATGGTTAAATGAAGAAATTAACGCAGCTAGAAATAACCGTGAATATTTGCTTCAGCAAACAGGAAAGGATGAAAACTTCAAGAAACAGCGAAATAAAGTAAGCTCAATGAAAAGAGCTGCTGAAAAGAAATACTTTAGCGAATTAATCGCTTCTAAATCTAACACTAAATCTATATGGAAAGCAGTAAATCAACTATCAGGAAAAAAAAAAACAAAGCATCTTCAAACACTCAAACTACAAACCTATCAAACGACGAATTGAACAATCACTTCTCAACAGTTTCCGATTCGGTTGTCAAGGAAGACTACACTCATCAGAATGATTTGCTGTTACTTAAAGATTTTTGTGCGTTGAAAAATGTAAAATCTGTTCTTAAGTTTAAATTCATAAGTGTGTGCATGAAGTATACCATGAATTATGTTCCTTAAGTCAGTCTAAATCTCGCGGATTGGATGATTTGGACAATCAAATACTTAAAACGGCAGCACCGATCATTGCAGAACATTTAACCTATATTTATAATTTGTGTATTGAAAAATGTCATTTTCCTCAAGCTTTTAAGGATGCCAAGGTAATTCCTCTCTTTAAATCTGGTGACCCAAATGATGCTTCAAACTACAGGCCCATATCAATTTTATCTGTTCTATCTAAACCATTAGAAAAGCATTTAAAGAAAATGATTCAGTCCCACTTTGATGAATATAATTTGTTTCATCCAAACCAAAGTGGTTTCAGAAAAAAAAATCATTCTTGTCACACTGCACTCTCAAATCTAGTAGAACAATGGCACACAAATATTAATAATGACCTTGTACTGGGCAGTTTTTGTTGACTTTGCTAAGGCATTTGATACCATTGACCACAATCTCCTTATAAAAAAAAACTGAAATTGTATGTTTATCACAAAATGCAATAAAATCTTATTTCATCCTTTCTACCAACAGACAACAATTAGTTTTCCAGGATTGTAAAAAGTCATCTTTTCAACCTGTAAACTATGGTGTCCCCCAAGGGTCAGTCCTAGGACCAGTTTTATTTTCTGTTATATAAACGATCTTCCGTTAAATGTCTCATCTGACTGTGAACTATTTGCAGATGATAGTACAATGCATAACAAAAACAAAAACACAGACTCAGTGCTTGCAGATTTACAAAACGACCTTACAAAACTGGAAACATGGAGTAAACTAAATCATATGGCTCTACATCCTAGAAATCTAAGTTAATGATAATTACTACTAGACAAAAAAAAACGCCAAAACTTCAAACTGACTTAAGCAAAATAAAAAAAAAACGACAGTGTTATAGAAGAGGTGACTCTCACAAACTGCTTGGTCTGACAATTGACAACAATCTTTCCTGGTCAGTACACATTTCTGCACTCACGCGTAAACTTTCTAAGAAATTATTTCAGTTTAACAGAATAAAACACTTTCTCGATCAACACACTAGAAAATTATTTTTCCATGCATATTTACAACCAGATTTCGACTATGCATCTACAATATGGGATATGGCTAGTAAAAAATGTCTTAAACCCTTAGAAAGCATTTACAGGCGTTCTATCAAACTTATACTTCTAAAATCATCTTCCCTACTAATTCATGACTACAAAACATTACATATTCTTCCGTTTCAATTGAGATGTCAATTCAATAAAGCAGTATTTTTCTACAAAATAGTTAATGGACTTGCTCCATCATATCTCTACGAAAAACTCCGAAACTCCGAGACTAAACGACGAGAAAGAGAGAATACAACTTCCCCGTCCTAGAACTGATCTGTATATGACTTCTCTTATATATTCAGGAGGTAAAACAATGGAACGAAATCCCTGATGGCATTAAACAAAGAATCCTTGGCATCATTCAAAAGCTGCTATCAAGATTACTTATTCAAGCTATTATAATTATAATTCCAGTGTTTATTGTTCATGTAAATGGCATATTTTTGCAATGCATTCAAATTACCCAGATGATGACCTCTCTCTCTCTCTCTCTCTCTCTCTCTCTCTCTCTCTCTCTCTCTCTCTCTCTCTCTTTGTACTTATATACTGCTCTTGTCTGGTTTTTGTTTAATCTCTCAAAATCCGTATCTTAACACTCCACTGTTAAAATGCCAGTGTTTTACATCACTAAAGAAGGCGGGCACGCACAGAAAAATGAAATCGTCACTTGCGAGGCCAGCTGATGAATGTTCCCAAAACAGGCTTACTTCGCAGATCTGAGTAATTGCGGCTCGCCGAAATAACAAATGGACGTTGGATCAATGGAACCAACTCTTCACAAGCGAAAAAATATTTACGACGAA